>VXBJ01003177.1:53415-131001 GCA_013400055.1 Nycticryphes semicollaris | reverse complement strand
ATGGGTCACTAGCAAAGGCCTGTTGCCATTTGACAACACGTTTTTAGTTGATTATAGTTCCATAACAAATATTTAAATGGGCGGGAATGTATTATCATCACTGTGGGTTCTGCAAGGCTCTTAGGAAAAAGAGAACATTTTGATCCACTACTTTTCTTTTTCAATCTAATAACTCTTTTTTAAAGTTTAAATAGATTATTTGCTTTTCAAAAACTTCTGAATATTAATTTCACTCTGTGGTTCTTCTTTCTACAGTATTCTAACTCAATAAATGTATTATTTTTTTCAGGAAAAGCAACATACTTTTAAGAAAGTGAAAATCCTTAGGAAAATGTTACAGTTTTTTATAGAATTAAACTAGAAAGAAAATTCAGTTAAAACTTATTATTAATCTGACTGGAGCCTGGCTTCTACTTTCTATAATTAGTCGTTCTTGATTTGCTCTCACTTAATACTCTACTGCTTCACATGGATTAATCTGAACTAGATATTTCCATCATACACAGCCTTGAACAGGTGGATGGAATCAGTGAATTTTTCTTCAAATATTTCCATTCAGACTTTTGCAATGATTAACTTATGACTCCCCAAAATAATCAGAACTGATACTCTCTTAAGACAGAGCAGTTTTCCATACATTTTATCATCTCAAGTTAAATCAATATAAAATTCTAAATATAAAGTATCCAGTGCATACTCATTTCCAATTTTGAAGCCAACACCACACGTATGGCGTATCCTTTCATATTTAGGCCCACTCTATTTTAAAATCTGTTCTTCTTAAGTCAATATTTTCTATTGCAATCTACTTCTGTTGGTATTGTTTTCTGTTGATATTTACTCTCGGTTTATATTGGTAAATTATTACTAATATTATTATTTATGTATTGCATCACTTACTGAGCAAAAGTTAACCAGGAAAAAACTTACTGAAAAATGAAGTATCAGGAACATGAAGCATTTCTGTGCATTCATTAATATTTCGGAAGCATCAATATTTCAATAAGCAAAACCTAACACATTATTCCTGAGTGGATTTATACTTCTTATTCCATAGAAACCAAGTGTTTCCACGAACAAATATAGAGCAAAAAGCATTTAAGAAATACAGTAATCTTTAAAATAATTTTGACACACCTGCAATTCTAGGGCAGAAAATTATACAAGAGATACTTTTTCCCAGACACACTTTGCAACTCCATTTAGAAGAAATAAACAAGTTGAAGCAGGTAATTTCTTCTTAAAACTTCATCAGTTTTCCATAAGACCTTTTTCCTTTAGATACATTTTATGTATTTAGTTGACAGAGATTAGTTTACTACTTAACCTAATATTGTGAATGACAATCAAAATGCTTTTATATAGCATTTGAAACTTGAATTGCTTGGAGTAAAAAAAAAAAAAAATTTTTTTTTTCAACATAACTTCAAGCTACAGATTTCTGTCTCCACAGAATACCGATTCTTAAATGTACCAGTGATATCTAAAATGCTAACATCTGAATAAGTTTTCTGACATTAAAACATACTATCTATGTGCAAGATGATTCAGCAGTCTCTCCACATGAACACCCACACTGCCATCTCTGAAAGAAAGAGGGCATTCATTTGCTTTTCAAAAGAAATTACTGTGATTAGAATATGAGCACATTAACTATTTTTTGGCCCTACCTGATTAAAGCAAACTAATAGGTCATTTAATTGAGGATTTTGCCTTTGCTGAGGGATGTTACCTAATCCACCATGCTTTAGAGGAAAGTGTGAAGACTCGGTGATGGGTTAGCTTTGGTGGTATCCATGAATAGCAGGAAAGTGGTCTCACGTCCCCTGCTTGTGCCCATACATCCTCCCACACCCTTCCCACCCCCCAGTTTTGACACAAAGTAGGCTTGCTCAAGAGGGAACAGGGCAATACCTCCAGAGGACATGAGTGATTACAGAGCTCCAGCCCTTGAACTACAGCACACCAATCCCAAATAACACTTTGAGCTATGTGAACAATGGAGGTGCTCAACACAGGACACAGGTTCAACTGGAAGTAAACTACTGGACCACCAATAGGCAATGAGGACAAAAATTAACTACTTTGATCCAATGACCTATTCCTAGTTCTCCCAGCATTTCACATTCAAGAGTCTTTCTTTACCAAAATTTATGGCTATTCTTTTGATATCAAAGAAACTTCTTTTTAACATTCACCTCTAAATTTACTGCATGCACAGTCTGTAACAGGACATTTAAATTCTTGATCTAGGACAACTTTAATTTGTAAACACACACTCAAATATTACTGTCTTATACAGTATCCAAAATCCTCCAAAATCCTCTCCTCTTTGACATAAAAATACCATGCGCTCTCTCAAGATTTTGACATCAGTAGGCTTTTCCCCACTTTTTTAAATCTACCTGATAGATTACTCTTCTGCAGATGGTCTAACAGGCTAAAACCGCAACATCCTTTTCTGTCTTCCAAGAAGGGTTAGAGGGAACTGTGACAGCTCTCAACTCCAGTTCTATCCTCAGCCTTTCCAGCTGCACATGTAAAATACTCCCTTTCAAATTCAAAATATGATTTCAAATCCCATCTTTTAATTATTCAATCACTGATTATTTTTTTTCTTTCTTCGATTGCTTTTGGTCAGCTTTTGCCCCATGAAATCCCATCCATCAGCTGAAATGCAACATGGTCAGAAATAATCCAAGTTATGAGTAATACATACAATCATTTTTAATCCTGGGCTTCAGTAAAACATTCAGCGTTCTGTTCGTGTTTCCTTGCAAGCTTGAGCACTAATCCTAGAAGCTAATTAAGCTTTCTACAATAATACATATGTCCACCTGTCACCGCAATGAAGTTACTGTGGATTAAAGAAATAAGCCTATGTGAGTTTGAATGATGTAATATAACTTTTGAAACCTGTCTCACATTTGTGCACTTACATCTCTTAAATTAATCCCTCTCATTTTTCCCAAAATTTTCTGTTGAAGACTACATTAACTGATGCTTTGTCAGCTCCAAACACTGCCAGCTCCTTTTATAAACCCTTTTGCTAATTTGTGAAAGATACATATTGCGTATAGCAGATGTCAGAGCTCTTGGCTCTTAAAGAAGAAAACAATCTTATATTGAAAACGAGGCTATCTATATATAATTATTTCAAACCTAAAACACTACAACTTTTGCCAGGATTATGCAATTAAAAACTTCATTACTTGTAGAGATCAGCCTAGCAAAGATGATGACATCAGCCTCACTAAAATCGCTAATTCTTTGTGTCCCACAGGGGAAAAATGTCAGTGAAACTTAAAAATACAAAGAGACATTTTATTCCACATCACTGTGAAATCAAAGCATCAAAAGCTTATAGAATTTAGCTTGTCAAGTTTTGGTAAGGGAGCACTGAAAAAAAAATTATACCAAATTTTACTGGGAAGCGCACCTTTTAAAATAAAGAAATGCAGTATTTTCTTGCTAAATCTCCAGTAATAAGAAAAGTAAGATATAAAAACCTACCTAATTGTAAAGTACAGTAAATAAATTAAATAAATTAATTACTCATTCTGAGGAAGAACATTTTCATATCTAACTTTTAGAAACAAGCTCTGAGTTAACTTAATACTAACTAAACTATAGCCACAATATGAAACACAATTTAATTCTAGAGTTTAGGTGCAGTTAAAGAGTTTATTCAAGTTTTTGACCCCACTGTCCACCAAAGTACCAGCCTTTCCAACTCATGTTCTGATGCCCTGATGACTTTCATCTGCTGCATTTATTAACAATAACACTACAAATTCTGTGAACACACCGTTGCACTAATGCTGAGAATTCAAAAGGAGAGAATTGCATTAATTTTCCTGTCACTAGGCTAGTTCCATGCTCCTATGGGGAATAAAGCTGTATAAATTAAGCTATATCACTAACATAAATACATATGATTTCCTAGAAGCCTAGCAACCAGCTCACTCTCAAAAAAAATGCCATTTTTCAAAATAATGCTACTGACCATGGTTTGCAAATAACAGATGGGCCTGTGCCAGACAAATACAAGCCCTTGCAATGTTCCTGGCTTCTCATAGGCATTCAGCTGCCATAACATCATTGCCTGTTCACAAGTAGTTCCATATATTCACCCTGTCATACCTGGACTAGATATTATCACACTGGCACTGCACAGAAACAGCACAAAACACAAGATCTATAATTCTATGTAGTCTATACAAATATATTTCTTAAGAAATCCAAACACTACTCACCACATGAAGAATTTTATTCTCTGTTTCATATACTGTGCAATCCTGAAAAAGTAAAGCAGAAAAGGAATGTTAAATTGATCCAATCATTCACCCTTCCTGGATTTACCCTTAAAAAAGAATTAAATTAAACTGAAAATTCTTTAGCCTAAAACAAAAGCAAATACTGGTAAATGTCTATATGTCTTCACTAGCTCTTGTTTCCTTCCTTGAGAGAGATAATGATCTTCCTCCACTATGCCAGAAAAGTGGTTTCAACCAGCAGTCCCTGACCATAGACAAAAATGACCCGCTTCTAGTGGTAACACTGAGAAACAGCAGTACCAGCAATAATCTTAAGTAACTAAGAACGAAATCTAAGGTGAATAATTCCTGCTGAGCAGAACGTGTCTGTGCACCCTGCTAAAGAAAGAGAAGGAAAATCCTGGGATGAGGAAGAAGAGAAAAGGGAAACACTGGTTGTTTATAGCATTCCATGCAATGAGAGGAAAGACAAATGCAGAATATAAAATGCACAGGAAACTTGAGTCGGACCATCTTACTACATGCAGCCTGCCGGGGACTGTACACACATTGTTGTCACCCTATATAGCATACGAGGCAGTTTCCCCAAGCAAGACCAACAGATGGGAGGCTGGGGGCTGTGAAAGTTTTTCTGACAGGCCAAAATCTCAGTGGATGCAGAGAAATGGAATTAGTAAGGCAGAGAGCACTTGAAATACAACCAACATCAGTGAAAGAACCACTCTTTCCCAAGTCCATCAGATGCTGTAGCTTTATGGTAATTAGTGCAAGCTCCATTTAGAACAGATGCTTTATATCCTACCTAATAACTCACATGAAAAATGTGACTATGTTTTCGTGTTGTAAGTCTCAATTTTAGATCAGTTTATCCTGTTAGAAAAACATATATGTTATTATATGCAACTGTTTTTTTAAAAATGAACTTTTAATCCATGAAACACTTCTAGTGTTACTCAGGCAAGAAAAGCCAATGTGTTCTTAAGCTTTATATAAAGCAGCCTGTGCAGAAGCAGCAGGTTGACCAGGGAGTATTTTCCTAGTAACAGCTGTTGGCATTCAGGAAGCATTCACCAGTAAGTATGGCCGGAAAGAAAATCTAACATGTTTAATTATATGCAGACATCAATGAAGTATTTGCAATCTTAGCAGCAAAACACACATTTCATTGTTATATTATGTGGGAGGGCATGTAACATTTTCAATCTGGATTCATTTATGTTCTGCATGGTTCCTTATGAATCATTTTGCAAAAATAGTAGGAATGGATTGCAACAGTTACATTGGGGAAAAAAATGCTTTTAAGCAGATACAATTATTTCATTGGTAATAGGAAGATTTTCCCATAAGTTTAAGCATTCAGCTTAAAAAGGATACTGTTTGAAAAGTCTCAGTAATAAGGGAAGAAGGGTGCTAGTTTCCTAAATGCCATAGGGGTTTATTACAACCAAAAAAACAGTGAATAAAAAAGAAACACTGCTACATCTGTGAAATTAAACTCTTCCACACTCATGAAGGAAGCTTTAAAAATATGCTTATTTCTGAAAAACCAAGAGAACGTATATAAAAAATAAAATAATTCTGAATCTACAAAAGACAGTAAAGCAAGTGGAAAACTTCTCAGGCATCCAGTCTATATACAAGGACAGGTAGCCTCACCCTTAAATTCTCTCCTCAACACACAATTCCTTACAAATCAGGGTTTGGGAAGACAAATTGTTAAACAAGTTCATCACATAGCAGACAGCTGATTGCTGATGCTACATCTTCATATTCAAAGAATTAACAGTCCAGGAAACAAACAAACAAAAAAACAAAACAAAACAAACAAACAAAAAAAAACAAACAAAACAAAAAAACCAAACAAAAACAGAAAAACTTTAGGAAAACAAATGCAATGCTTAGGTAAAAAAAGAATAATTCAAAATATCTTTTTCCCATCCACGAACAACATCAACTAAACATAATTCAAGTTTGAACTCAGGGAAATGTCCAGGAATGCAAAGATGCATGCCAGCATAGCCCAGAGCAGCCCTGAAGTCTAGGATTCAAAGCAATCTAGAAAAGGTCACCAAAAGCTGATCCCTGCATCGTAGCCAGCTCGTTTTAACTTCCTGCAGCCATCCCTAGAGAAGAAGGCTAAGGCTGCTTCTGAATGATACCAAAAGCAAAACCTACCTGTCACTTTCTTTTATAGCAAACAGTTTCTTTCCCCTTAGTTTTTTAAGTCACTCACTGATTTGTGCTTTATCTTTAAGGAAGTGCTGTGGATAACTGCACCCACCCTCCACAAACATCCCTTAGGTAGAATGATAAGCTGAATGCTTATTACTGGGGGCTTTAACCGTTTACAATTATTGCTTTTTCATACCGATTTCATTTCAACTAGAAGAGCTTAAAGCATTTAAGAACTATAAAAAGAGTCACTAACTGTGCAATTAGAAATAAATTTGTATTCTTAATGGCATACCACTCACAAACGGAGAACATTTCTTTCTTCCACATCTAGAGTACAAGCCCATATCTTACTCCTGATCTTCTCAAATATCTGTTTAACCACATTATCAAAACATTGCAATTAAGGTAAGAATCAGATCGTATCCAAGTTTAACATCAACTTTTTTCTTCTTCAGGAAAGCAGGAACACACAAAAAATCTGCAACCAAGCTTTACTCCTACACAAGCTAACAATTTGCTACTCACTCAGTAAAACAATACTGTGATTACCCCTGAAATGAAATGCAAAAATATAGCAATGAATAGTTATTTCACCTGTTTATTCTCTGAAATGCACACATGTATTTACTGACAACCTATAACTAAAGCTAGGCTTAACCATCTAACCAACCAAACAAAACTTCAGCTGAAACAGTATAAGGCTTTCTTCTAAATGCATAATATTTTCTAAAAGATTATGAACCCAGGTGGCTAATAAGGCAACAAAAGCAGTTCTGTGTTAATTTATACCTCCTGAAGATGTAGTCAAATATTGGCCATTAGCACTTTCAGAATGGAAAATGGGACAGTATCACCTGCAAAGAAAGAGCAATAAAAGGGGAATATGACTGAACAATTTAATTACCAATATCAGATTTTCATGGCCAGTTTTTCCAGCTCTGCCTCATGCATTAAAAATGTGGACACAGCTGGAATTAGGCTAAGATCCTAAAAAAAAAAAAAATGAAAAGAAAAGAAAACATGAGTTCCAAAACTAGAAGAAAGAGAAAAAAAATGCAGTAAGGGAGAAAGACAAGAACAAGAGGAACAAGGCACAACGACGACGAAGACAGCTCTAGGGCTCTTTGCACTTTCAATCCTGATATAATTTTAAAACATATTTTTCAGATTAGGAAGACCTATGCTGCAGCACAACTGAGAGACATCCCTCATATTTCTTCCAGAACTTCTGACCTTCGTAGCCATAACTTTGCATTATTTCTACAAAAATTACAAGTTTTATCTGTGAAGATCTTATTGTAATAGCATAAGTAATAATTACTAAAGACACATAAATTAAACCCATTGAATTAGACAGCACTGACTGGTAACAATGCTGCAAAAGGTACACACTTCACCTCACTCTGCCCCAGACATTGCTAAAATAATTCATGCATGAGGCAACACACACAATACACAAAAATTTGTGGATTTTATTTTTCAAAAGCTATATTTATTATGCTTTATTGTTCCATTTTATTTTCTTCTCCCCTCACAATTATTGTCTTTTAAAAAAACGTTTTTCTTAGTATGCCACAAAAGTGGGGAATGGGGTCAGCTAATTACACCAGCACTTTTGTTATTTTTTAGTCCTTTTCTTTGCACCCAAGCTGATTAAATTAACTCAAAATGTGAAGTACTGAGATCTAGAAGACCTGCCAAGTCATCCTACTGCTCATATAATCCCACTGGCAAAAAATGATCCTGAGGTTCTCCAGTACTATAATTATGGGATAATACTCAGCAGAAAACACTTCTATTTTTGCATATATATGATCTGGTTTACAAGTCTGAATTGGCAACCTGTCAAATTACCTATTGCAATTACCTGACAAACACTTCTCCTCTCAGGTTACTTGCAGGTTATAATCTTGAAACATGCCCTCATTATTACTAATACAACTACTATTATTATTCATGGTTTTGCCACATGTTCTAGGCAGCTGCTGCACTGCACTCTTCTTGGCAGTCTTCAGTTCCTGTCAAATCCATGACTTAACTGATGTGATGCTACCTCAGAAAATAAAATGCATACATACAAATAGTTAAGGGATACGAAAAAAGGGGAATTGCAGAAGTGTGTTCATTAGGTCTTTCAGCAGCATTTCAGCATTTCTAGTAATCCTTAGATTAGAGTGCTCAAGAGCATTGACTTCTTTCCCTGTATTTTCTTGCTCAGCAGAATGCTTTAGTTGCTTACATATATATGTAGTCATCCTAGTTTATTTTTTCCTCCAAGGCAAGGAAGTTTCCTAGGCAGAGCTGATACAGAAGCAGGTTACAGGACAGTCCAACTGAATTTACATGTATGTGGATGTGTATATTGCACAAAAATGTAGGCAAGATTAGGAACACAATTTTAAAAGTGGTAGTGAAATTGCCTTGAAATGCATCTTTCATGAGCAATTCCACACATCTTCCATGTCTAGGTTTAAGAGGACAACAGCTAGATTTTATGTACTGCTTAAAAACAGATGTCTGATAGAATTGCTATCACCATTATTTTGAAGTCATGCAAAATGTTCTAAACTATGTAACTCCAGTTCTCTGTAACAAAAATAATGAATTACATGTATGCTATAAGATGGCTCAGACTCTCATGCATTGACAAACCTTTCACATAAAATCTTCTCTTGAGCAATGTAGCCATTGGTTGGAATTAAGCCAAGTCATCTTTTAAATCCCTTTGCTTCTCAAATTGATTAAAACTGTAACTGAATCCCTTAATAGCAGTATATGTCAAATGGATGGTCTGTCAGTCTTGCTACTTATCTATGATAAAAAATAATTATCTTGAGAATGCTCAGATTATAACTCCCAGTTACTTCAGCCTCAGCACTGCACCACCAAAAATAAGTTGTTCTGGCTTCAAGGAGCCCATTCTGAGCCTGTTCAAGTGTAACCAGCTCTAGGGAATTTATGCCATTGGCTCCAAAAAGGCTCATTTGGTTTGAATTCTGCCCGATTCAGCTATAGCAATAGATCCACAAGACTGTGGCTTGCTGAAGTCATCACTGAAGGTTCTCAACAACAACAACAACAAAGTCTAAAGCTTTGCCAACACATGAAGAAGGCAAAAGTTTTATAGTTCATAGCTTACCTTCATTTATTATTACCCTTCATTTCTTTTCTCGGACCAAGACAGTAGTACATAATTTCCAAACAGGTATAAGGTAATGCAAGTTGAGTTAATTTAGCCTTTCACTGCTTAGAAAATGCATGGAAAATATATCTAATAGAGCTGATGGCAGGCTTAAACACTGACAGCTTTGAAACAATAAACTTGATTGATATAATATAGGCAATGGCAAAATACTGTGTTCTACAGAGCATGGTGATTAGAAAACTGAAGGATATTAGAGAACTTTGTTCAGACTGAATTTTAAAGGTATTTCTGGGTAATTAGTGGAATAATAAAATACAAATGGGCAGATATACAGCTCTGTTCAACCCCCTTCCCTAAAAAAACCCTTGAAAAAAACAAGAAAAAAACCTCTTAAATATCCCCAAAGCTACAGAAGCTGTCAAGCCAGTAATGCTTTCCTCTAGCAAGAAAGATTTAAGAACTTGACACAGGCAGAGGTTTACTGTGATACTTTACCATATCTTAGGTTTTGAGATATCTAACAGGACTTCGGATACAAAAGGTGTGAGCCTTGGGGATACTGGATTTACAAATGTTTGGAACAGAGAGAGGGAAGAGGAAATACCTTTTTCCTGTCTCGCTAGCTAAAATGCAATACAATGCTTCTCTTAAACTATTCAGCAATCCACTGCTTGCACAGGTAATCCTTAGCTACTGCCATACAATATGAACTTTTAAAATTACACAGCCATTGTTAAAAACATTATATTTTTACACCACATTTCTAAGTGAATGTCCCAACATATGTGCTTTCCCTGACTTTCTTCCCACTGAGCTGCGCCAAGAGTCTCCTGTCATGGCTCTTCCTCCTCCTTCCAACTGCCAAAGACCCAGGGAGCTCTATCCTCAACTCTCCCCTTTTCTGCAACCTCTTCCCTATTGCTCAGCAGCCTCCTAAAATCATGCTGCTTTAATTAACATCTCTGTGTGGATGAGTCACAGATCTCTCATCCCTTCTGTTCACATTCGCAGTTCAGAATCTCCTTCTGGATATTCGCCACCAGCACTAACACAGTATGCTGGAAAGCTGAAATCACGTTTCTTCCCAAACCCTCCCTGCTTCCCCCTTCTTTCCCCATCTCTGTCAACAGCTCCACCACCTTATGTCCCACAAGCTCACAACCTGGGTGCCATTTTCAACTCCACTTCCCACACAAATCCTGTCGATTTTCTTCCCACTGCCGTTCAGAAATATTTGCTTTCTTTCCCACTTATGCTACAATTATTCAATCCCTGCAGTTTCATGCCACTGGATCTATGGCATTCGCACTCAGTTATAATTCCCCGCCCCTCCACACTGAAGCCAGGGCTCATCTGTATCTGCAGCAACCCATTCTGTCTTCCCCCACCAGAAGCATGCGTAAGAACCGACAGAGATGGGAGAGGACAGAATGGTGAGCACACGCCATTTAAGATACTAAGGAAAGAGGGAAAAATAAAAAAAAAATTCTATTGTGAAAAATGTAATGCAAGCTATTAAATAAATGCAATGTAAAAGGTCATTTCCTATGCAACCTACACAAATGCTTCTAGAAGTCTAGAGCCTTTTTCTGAATATTTAATGAATATAGAGTTCTCTAAGTTCATAACCCTTGTGTACAAACTAATAGCAATTACCCAGCTTACTCAGTACAAAGAATTGCCTTAATTTTATTTAAACAATCTGCGCAGAGTGGTACCTATCACCATAGTAACAGAGTACTTCAGGTAAAAATTTAACACAACTTACATAAATCACCCACAGATCAAGAAACCACTGGGAAAAATTGTTCACTGGATTAAGAGAGATGCAACGTGTACACTAAGCTCTTTTATTCTATCTTTCTGAAGCTATTTTCCATTTCCAATTATTTCTACCCTCCTTTCTGTAAGAGACATCATCTTGCTTTCCTTTGGGATCTGGTCACATATTAGTTCTTAATTTACATATAGATAGTAACACTTCTTCCTGCTACGCTGTTTCTAAAATGAGCTGGTATATCATTAGGTAAGAAACCATAGCAAGTATTTTAGCACTGACTAAAATTACATTGATACTTGCTCATATATCCTGCTAGAATTTAAATGCTTACGTGGTCTAAATTGAATTTCAGTTCTTAGGGTGATTTCTCTACACAGCAACAGTCTCAGCAGGCAACAATAAAATCCAATGAAACTATCATCAGCTGAGAGGCTGGAAATGAGGCAAAAATGTTGCATCCAAAGGAGAAAAAACAAAAGTTGAAACTCCCTTTTTCCACACCTCTAATTCAGAAAAATAAATGTCATGTATTCAACCCCAAATCTTTTATTACTGACACACAAGATAGAGTTTGTAGTATGATGTGCAGTTCTTAAGTTTTCAGTGTCACTTCCAAGATGATTCAGAGGTAAATAACTTTTTAATTTTTTACTTCTGCTTTTCCATGAAAAAGAGTTGTGGTTTAGAAAACCCAATTACAGCAAAATATTTCATGTTTCATATAATGCCTAGGTTCTAGTTCTGCCAACGAAGGAAATTACTCAAACTTGAGAAAAAGCACAGATACTTAGGTAGATGGCATTTCAGGCTCAACTGTGACTTGAATGTTTCATATTGGATCATCTGAAATTCTTGATGTGTTTTTAACCGATTAAAGCAAACACACGTGTATTTCACATTATATTCCTGAAATAAAGATTGATCCTGCACTTTTTCATACTCAAGGCTTCTATTGGCTACCTAGCAACATATAGTTTCTGTAATTCACTATACTGAAGCGAAACCTTGCTTTGCTGCATCTGGTTACAGAGACTGTACTGTCTCTGGAAAGGAAAATCAATTTCCAAAGTAAAAGAAATGCAGAGTCTCTGTCTTCACTTCTACTAATGTGACCAACCTAATGTTTAAATATAGCATTTATGAAGGTTTGAACAGGAAGTGTGGCATACCCTCTGTCTGTTTCAATTCAAATAGAAGCTGTGATGCCACTCAACATGCACTGACATAGTGCCCACAACCATCTGTCTAAAAAGAAAAGTTTTCATTCAAAGTAAACATGAGATAATAAAACATGTTCTTCCCCTCTGTCTACACTTTATCCCGGTTTCCACCAACTTTCTGCTACTTCCTTACAAGTGCTTCCATGGATGCATGAATTGACTCAACAGTCCCTGACTCTTTCACTGTTTCCTTGATGCACTCAGGCTCCTTTCCTTGGAAGAAATTAACAGCTGCATTGGTTTACCAGCATGTGCCCCACCAAAAAGACTACTCTTTTTCCACAATTTATTCTACTTTGTGTTTCATTTTCCATCATGTTCAGAGGCTGTCAATCATTCACCTGGAGAAAACCAACCAAACACAAAAACCAAAAAAGCCAACACCAAACCATTTTGTTTTATGGTCACTAAACCTCATGTACTCAACAATCTTTTAGCATTTTTTTTTTCTTGTCTTCTTCCATCCGAGAAAAAAAAATACTTTCTCTAAAATGGAAAAGGAAACACAGCTAACAAATTCACAGGACTTTACAAGCTGGGTTTTTATTAAAGCATGCAGTGGCTTCATAGACTACTTTTGAAATGTCATATCACAGACTACACAAGTTTTGGGGAAAAAAAACCCTCTTTACAGCATATGTCTCAATTACAACTAACAAGGCATCAAATTATTTCTAGTAGTGGCTCATATCCCTGTAGATTATTATCTATGTTTTAAACTTCGAGCTATTCTGTGCCTAATCCCATTTGAAAAAAGGACTTCAAAATTTAGATCAAAAGACAACAATGTATCTAGAAGCAAGACATTTCAATGGGGGCACGAAGGGAAGTATAGTAAAATAGCAGAAAGAGACATAAATGTTAAGCACCTTAGGCACTTTTCACATTACATTAAATTACATCTCAAATTTTCCATAAAAGTGTGCGATAAGACAAATAAACCACTGTCCCATGAAAAAGAGAAGAAAACATTGCTAAAGAGCATAAACTGAAACTATTTTGATATAGCTTCTTGTAAACAAAACCCAAATTCATATTTCCAAAAATCCTTTAAATTTTATTTTACCTTATACATTATACACTGACTTCTAAATGTGAAGAAAACAGCTGCATAGGATAATACATACAATGAAAAAACATTACTTGTGAGCACTGCTTTGTACCTTATGCAACAATAAAATATTGCATAAGCACAGCAACTGAAGGATACAAGGTGAGTCTCAATTTCTCTCAGTATTGCCTGCAAAGAGTTATAATGCACTCATAGGAATACTATTTGAATTCCATGTATTCCATGAATTATCCATGCATTGTTTTCAAGGGGGGCTTTTTTGTTCTTTTTTTGGCTTTTCACCATATCTATTTTTCTACCCACTTGTACACTTATCCTGCTACTTGTATACTTATCAGAAATGGGGCGTGTTGTATAAACCGTGTATTACACATATATATTTTAAATTCCAAGAATTTGGCCTCCTCTCCGTGAAGTATTTTTATTAAAAAACAGGGGGAGGGTGAGGATTATTACAACAGTAGGCTAACGAAGTTTTTCCTGCAAGCATTTGATAGCTAAGTTGTCATGGAAGGAATGTTGAAAATTTAAATTAAAAATATAAAAATGAATACATAACTGTTTCCATCAAACACATGTTGCTCTGAAAGCCCAAACAATCCGGAAGCACACAACTTCTTCAATGATGAACCAATCAAACATTCATACCACTAAACTATTAAAGCCAGTTTATTAGCTAAAGATACCTGAGGTAATTAGCTACTTGGTATGACCTAAAAATCAAAATTTTTGAGCTATATTTAGTGAGTCCTTAAAGTCCTTCCTAACTAGGACTTAAAAGCAAATGTGAGGACTTGTGATAGGAAAGATTACATGAGAGATAGTTTGTAACAATAGTATTAAGGACATTAATTATTCCTCTTTATTCACATATTTTATATTCTTCTAATAAAATTAATAGAACCAATTTATATTTGACAGGCTGAGGGAGCTGGGGTTCTTCAGCCTGCAGAAGAGGAGGCTCCAGGGAGACCTAATAGCAGCCTTCCAGTACCTGAAGGGGGCCTTCAGGAAGGCTGGGAAGAGTCTGTTTACAAAGGCCTGCAGTAACAGGATGAGAGGCAATGGCTTCAAGCTGGAGAAGAGCAGATTTAGTCTGGATATTAGGAATAGGTTCTTTACTATGAGGGTGGTTGAACACTAGAACAGGTTGCCCAGGGAGGTGGTTGAGGCCCCTTCCCTGGAGATATTCAAGGAAAGGCTCGACAAGACCCTGGTTGTCCCTGCTGACTGCGGGGAGGTTGGACTAGATGATCCTCGAAGTCCCTTCTGGCCTGGACCATTCTATGATTCTATATTATTGCATTTATATTCTGAGTTGGGGTGGGGGCTAAGAAAGTAAGTTCCTTTTTATCCTTTAAACTAGAAAACAAGTCTGCACTTAGTTTCTCAGTGAGACATAATATTGGAAGCATGCTTCACACAAGTTACACCCATTTGATTATAAAAACCGCAGTGTCATACAAAAATAATGCATTATTCATGAAATAATTTTTGATCCTTTTCAATACCTTTTATCTGAAAGATAGCAATGACTAGAAGCACAACATGGGAAGCGAGTCCATTGGGGTATGGAGTATATGGACACTTACTGTTTTTGAATCTCAAACACTTTTAAATGGGGAATAAGCTCCAAATGACACAGCTGAGGCAGTGCACAGGGCATTTCTGTATGTGTTCTATATTAGGGCCTTTAGCTCAAAATCCCAGGTGTCCTTATGTCCAGACAGAGTATTTGTGGATGTTTGGCTTGGTCTTTCCTAGCTATCTTCCATCCTGGTTGCCACTTCCCAAATTACATCACCCAGGTTGTCACCCTCTGTCTCCCAATGCTGCTGACAGATGATGTCAGAAGTATGTTCTGCAAAACAGGTTACAACAACGCAAGCCAGATCCATGTGACTGTTCTCCACCTCCACCCCGTTACATAGAATTCCTTCCACCGCATAGTGCCTCTTCAAAAAAGTGTTTAGGCAGAGAAGTAATTGCAGTGAAGCTTTTATAAAGGAGTATTTACAGGCCTACAGTTATGCTTCTGCCGGAGTAACCGGCTAAGTAAATCCCATAAGACATTAAAGCTGCAAGGTAAACATTAGTGGTTTTAAAACTAAATAAACACTGCAAATCATTGTGAAAGCTGATTAAGGAAAGTAAAAAAAATGTGATGGGCACTACTAATGATCACAACTAAACAGCACTAATAAGAACTACGCTGTTTAGCGGTAAAGTTTTATTTAAATGTCTGGTAATTTACAAAGTCAATATAAAATTAGACTTTTCAGATGTTCCCAAGATTTCGAGGGTTTAAATTCTAAAGAAGAAAGCTTTTCTAGTGAAACATTAATGGGTTCCTGAAAACTAAGAGCATGGAGAATCATAATAAAAGTTACCTACAGATTGCCTAAGAAAGTAATAGAACTTCTATTCCTTACAGTTTTCATTGTAGTACTGCTACCTTTCTAAATCAAAACAAGCACACTTAAAAGAACCATTTCCTGGCACCCTCTGAAGCTGAACACTCAGACTTCTGTGAATGCCATAAAGACAAGGAATCACTCATGTTCTTCCTCATATGCATTTGTGACTGGAACAATTCTGCCAATCTAAATTTATGAATGAACCAAAAGGGGAAAAAAAGCACAACCCAAAACAATCTCTCTCACACACAGTCCCACACCTCACACCTGTACACCCATATCCCTTGCACCCCTATCTTGTACCATCAAGAAAGAACAGGCCTTTTTAACTTATTGCAGTGTAAATAGAAAGTACAAATAAAGCACAGCCTCCAATTCCTGTGGGAAGGCAGATACACATAGGAAAGAATAGCAGATAGTGCAAGGGAATGGTAGAAAAAAATCACAATAGCCTCATGGATTTCTTTGTTATTTAATTATTTCTTTCCCCTTCCAGTTTTCTGCTGCGAGGGAAGAGTTGATTATAAAAATGAAACAAGAATTCAAGCTCTGAATTAAAAAAGTCATCAGCAAGGAACAAGGTCTTAAGAGTGAAAACCTGCAGGAAGTGCCTACGAAACAATATCCTAAAGTCCTAATGGGCAAAAAAATATCCCTAAGCCAAAATAAAAAGCTGCATAAAAGCAGACGATTGGTGTGAATGTAAAACAGGTTACAATAACAACTCGCAGTGCTCTGAGGGACCTGCTTCCACTGGCAAATATCCACTGCATGCTGGTGTGTTAGTTGGGTCCTGGCAATGCACAACACACATAGAAAATTAAATGGTTAAAACAAAGTCTGCATCATTCTGCATTTTATTCCAAGGTCTGTCTCTGAATAGGTATTATTACTCCAACTTTTCTAAGTATTTAAATGTTAAAGCACAGACACTGAATAGATTTTCTTAGACTTCTTACATATAAGAGAGAGCTGTAATTTTGTAATTTTTTTCTTCATTATCCACTTATCAATGATTAAGGGCAGGGGGCCGGGGAGGGAAGGACCAACAACAATTCTATGAAGAAACACTGACATTACAATTAGCCTCAAAATGTGCAAAATAATTTGAGCAAGCCAGCTTAATTTTAGCTTTGTTCCCTCCATCTTGACTAAAGACTCATTTCTGGTTAATAAATCTGAATGTCAGCTGTAACTTAACCAAAACCAAAAAAACTAGCTTTTAGTCCTGCTGGTGCTCAGTTACTTAGGTGAATACTGGAGTTCTGTTACTAAACTGTATGAATGTCTTAAAAAAAAAAAAAAACCACAAACAAACACAAAGGTATAAGAAAAGGCACAGACTGTATTTTTTTAAAATAAACCATTAAACTTTATAAAAAACTGTTGTTAGCTACTGTTACAAGAATAATTCTAACACTAGCTTCCATAGGTCTTTTACAAAGAAATATTTTTTTCCATCAAATTATAAATTACTGTAAATTAGTGAAGTATTATACAGTATACTTTGCATACAAAAGAAAACGGATACTGGGACAGAAAAAGCACCCAATAAGGTGATACTGAAACATTCCATTTACAGCCTCAAAAAAGCACAATGACAATTTTCAGTGTGTTCAGTGATCTTACAAAAGAAAAGCTCAGCAAGACATTTTGAATGCTACGTTGGAATGCATTTGTTTCAAGTAGAGATCAAACCACATGTGTTTGGGACTAGTAATGGAATTTTTCATTATCATTCTTCTGACTAGAGCCCAATTCAATTTCAGAGTATGCTTAAATTTAGGCACATAAATGCTCCTTTTGACTTCAAAGTATGGATTCATGTACTGAACTGCTTCCTGATTGGGGAATCATATCAGTTTTGGCAAAGATAAAACTGCTGTTCTCCAAAGGTATTAAATAGTAACGTTTGCTCTCATTAACACTGAAAAATATACATAGAGAAACATTCACCTACACCATAACAAATTAAAAGTATCATGAATAGGGATGAATTTGTAAGAAAATGAACTGATATTGAGTGAATTCTGAGGAAATATTGCAGCGGTTGACATCCTACCCACTTTCTCACTAATAGGAGACACATTAGAAAACTAGACTGTGATGCACAGCAACTTCTGTGGATTTCTTAAAGGTAGGATGTACAAAAATGTATTCACAGTATTCTAGCCTCATGGGGTCACGTGTCATCTTCACAGGTGTTTAAATTACATGAACTATATGAAAGAGCAGATGACCAAAGTCCAATACGTACAGACCTTTTGAACCAGATAATTAATTACAAATTAAAGATAAAATATAAAACCAGGATGCAGAATTTTTATAAAGTGTTAACCTAGTATACCCTTATTTTTGTTAGACAATGACACAGAGTAATTCAAAATTGTGTGAAAAAGGTAGTGGCCATTTACCATTTAGGAAAAAAATAAATTGCTAAGCAGATGTTCTCATACCTGTTGTACTATTGTTGTTAGTTCCAGACAGAGCTGTATGACATTATTTCTTGTTACTGAGTAATCTGTGACAGCAGCAAAAGGTGATCTAAAAAAAAAAAAAAAAAAGAAGAAAAAAGTCATTGTTTCTAGAGATATTAAAATCACACATAATATCTAAAATGTACTACCAAAATTGTAAAATATAGGATACATATCCATGGAAAACGTTATCTCTGCTTGGTTTTGCAGTTTTTAAGTTCCTCTTTTAGAAATTCCATTTATAAAAGCAGTAGTTCTGGACTCCCTTCCAGTTTATTTCTGGACTGGCTTTACTCCTCCAGAAAAAGCCCACCTTGCCTTCTGCATTTATTTGGGAATACCCTCATAAAGGCAATCAGAGGCAGTGCTTCTACCTTTGTTATGAATGCTGTCCAGATGTGAATCAGTTCAGAAAAGCATTTGGCTGATTCACTGATATTTTTGGGACCTGATCTAATATCTGGTAAAAGTACTGGAGGGACTCAGAAGTAGTAAAATCTTTATTCAGAGCCGAGAATAACATTTACAGCCAGAGATACATTAATGCTCAGAAACAACTGCAAAGGCTAAACTGGGGGCACAACCTAACTGCTACAACCAGAAGTGTTTAGTGAAAAGAAAAGTGTACTCCAGCACTTCCAGACATCACCCACATGTATCCCATATCTTAAAACTTCATATAAGAATGTTTAAAATGCTTGCCTATCTACAAGATTGCTTGCTTGCTTACTTCCTAGAGGTAATGCTAAAATGTATTTGGTTAGTAAGGCTGGCAGTCTGATTTCTGTGCTACAAGTCCGTGTTAAACTACAAACTCAACTTGGCCTATTTTCTGGATTCAAGAGGTAGCTAATTGCTAGGCAGAACTGGTATTTTCTCATTTTCACTTCTGATTAAATAAGTTGCAAATGAGAGTTTTATGGGCAGTATTAGCATCACAAAGATGCATTTCTCCCTAATATACCCGCTTCAAACATCTAAAACAAAAAAAGGTGGCAAAGAACCACAAGGACTATAATGTCTGAATAAACTAACAATAGATCATGTAAGGTGCCAAGATTTCTAAACAATATTTTGGGTGTGGTTGCCTTTAAATTAAGCTGGGTGACTAGTCCCTTCCCAACTGCCTTCTTTCATCACTTCTTAGAGCATACATATTCATATATACCTGTAAGAGCTTTACAGTGCTGGTTGGTATTACGCATTCCTCATTTAAGCCTAGAGAGAAGTTTCCAGTACAAAGAGCTGTGCTATGTCCAAATGATAACTACAAATATAGTTCCACTGGTTCATAATAAGTTTCTAATTTTTTTTTCCATGTGCAGAATTACTGAATTTCTAGTGCAGGCAGATTTGGAACTGTCCATTAATAAACCCATGGGACCTCCCCTATCTCCACCTGTTTCTTCTAATGCCCCCTTTCTTTTACAGGCCGCCCAATCCAGTCCTGATGGTTCATAAAACAGAATGCACTTTGAGGGGAATACACAAGTCTTGCAGGTTTAATTTGATGTAAAACATCATGCAGCAACATATACTTTCTGCCCATATTTTCTATGGAGAAAAGCAGTACATCCTTTTTAAAATAAAAGGAAAAAAATTAGAAGTCAGGCAGAGTTTAAGAAACATTAAAGGAACAAGAGAGTGAGGACTTAGTAGACAGCACGTGGGTAAGTTCCAAAAGGTGCCTTACAAAAGTAATTTGACATAGACATATAATCACAATCCAAAGTCCAGTTTTTATGCAGTATATGGCAACTATACAGTAGGGACACACTACAGCAGGCCTACCCACAAACACACACAGAAATTATTACTAAAGTCCAGGAGGCGTGAACATATTAAAGGATAAAAGGTAACTGAACTGCTTGGTTATGAACCATAATTGTGTTTTAAAAAGTACATTAGCCAAGATGTACAAAAAAATTTATATTTTTTCTTTCAAAATTGTAAGTGTTCAGGCTCTGAAATCTAACCGAAACCGTGATTTTAAAAGGTTATGTTCATTTATGAACTCATTTTTATTGAAGATGAATGGAATCAAGCCAGAAAATGGTATTATTTTAAGTATGGACGTTAATACAATTTGATCCTCAAATTACACAACTGGAATCTATTTGACATCTCAAGGCCTCCAGCATTTCTCTAAACAAAACTGCATGGTAGGCTTTGGCTTCTAATACCGCATCATCTTCCCTCATACTTTTACAATTTAGTTTGGCTTCATGGTTCATGAGGAAAATAATGACATTTTTACCGTCATTGCTTTTAGTGAAGATCGTTAGAAATGCCCCAAATAAACTTTGTCGACATTAAAAAACAGGCAAAGGGACTGAGACGTTACTTATTTTTGTTACATTGAAGTTTACTGAAAAGAGCATATGAAGCAAGCAGCAAGGGTGCCAGCAGGAGGGAAAAGACTACTAAAGAATCAATAACTAATATGTACTATTTTGAAAAGTTCTTCAGAACTTGGAAAGATAGGGAAGCAGGTCCATATTACGTGGACTTTGCTCCTGCAGAAAACATAAGGGGTCCTTGAGCTACCTCCTCTGTAGGTCTTAAGTTCATTAACTGACTTCCTCACATCAGTTTCTGCCAATGCCTCTCTGGGGTATTACTGCAAATTGGACCAGCAAAATTGTAATTCCCTTTCCTCCCTCTCCCCAGTTCAGATCACTTCCCTGGAGGCAACCTGCACGCACAACTATACAATCAGTACTGCATAAGCAGATGGGGAAATGGTAAGGGCCTCTTTAAATATTTACTACCAAAGGAAATGTATTTTGGTATTACATCCCCATCCCAAGCTTCAATTTCAATAGTGAAAGTCCAGCAAGACTTAGTATAAAAACACACCAGCAGCTTCAACCAAAACATCAACAGAAACTTCACTGTAGGATTACTGATTGGATTTCATAACAAAGTATGACACACCAATCTCACAAAAACCCTCTTAATAATATATCCACTGATTGTGATTTTAATATAACATAATATGATTGACTGTGAACATGTGAAACAATATGTATAAATGGAAATAAAGCTCACACACTGTAACTTTTTGTTTAGCTACTAAAACACTTTCCTTATAAAGGCATCAGAAACACATAAAGCAAAAGGAAATCCCTTTTCTCTCTACTTTTTAAAAATTATTTCCTTGGTTTGGCTGAGTCACTTCTATCAGCTTCTGATTTCTACTCTTTTATTTCAAAGCTACATCTTTGGCAGTCCTTTGGACCTTCAAATCTCAGACACCTCCTAATGATCCAGTGAAGCAAAGTTCTTGAGAACAACTGCAATTTTCAACATGTGTGCTATCCAATTCAGTGCTCTTTTACTTAATCAAGAACTAAAGAACTGCTTTGGACTGGGGCATATGTTGCCCCACTTCCTGATGTCATATGGACTTCAGTGTCCCATCATCTCACCTCTCTCAGTCATTTCCAAAACCTTTCCAACACACATATCCCTATTCACGGAACCATTTTTACTCAGTTTCTTTTATAATGCATTTGTGCTTCCTTCAAAACCTCCCTGTGATTCTCTTCCTTTGCAACACCCACATGAAAACACCTTTGTAGCTCCCCCGAGTACCTACCTTACCATATGCCCTTTCTATTCATTTCCTCTTCTAGACCTCTGCTGGTTTCCACCTCCCATTCTTTGTCTACTCCTTCTATACCTTGTATCTTAAGGAAAGGAGATTTATACAATCACATCAATGCACGCACGTGCAGGGTGGTTTTGCCCTTGCTCTCACCTCTTATCCTAATTTTTCCTTTCCAATAGTTGAAGCGATTAGCCTTTTTCATACCGGTTTCACAAATGGGTGGGTAACAGGTTTCAAGGGTAATTAAGTTCATATATGTTATGTCATCATGTAGCTGGAAAAGGGGGAGCCTCTTGATTTTTCTACTGTGCAAACCTACATTTGCCCTAGAGATTCCAGCCAGATGAAAAACTTCTAACTACCTCATTCAGAGGGAAAAAAAAACCCTTACAATTGGCATTACTTTTTTTTAAAAAACATTAAAGACCCTAATCCATAGGAAATAAGTCTTCCCGAACACCCAGCATGACAGAACTACTGATTCTTTTAAGTTCTTTGCACAGTTTTTAAACCTGTGTTTGAGATAAATAATAAAACACCTCAGAAACATGAATTTGTTTATACATGTGTAATGCAGGCTGTAACACATGTATATGTAAACATAATGCATATATGTATATATTTTTATGAACTGAGACCTTATTAAAATCTTAGCCGTATCAGCATCTTTCAGAATGAATATATATATATTATCTAATGCTAATTAATTAAGCCACCCTGAAGGATTGGTAGAAAAAACAGCGACATCAATATAGCACAGCTAATTCCCTCACAGAATTAAGAAATAATACGATTCAACAGCTATTGATACTCACAACTACTGATTGCACACAAAGGAAAATCTTTCCCAAACAATTGTCATCAAATATAATTGTGTATTGTGAAGGATATGCATATGCTTAGTATTGCAACTTTTTTGGCCTCCTCATCTGTCTTCTTCACATAACATTTGGTTAGGAGAAAATGATACACAGAAATAACTATTTCACTTTTAAAAGTTGCAATTTGGATAAATACAAACTGTAGTTAGCAAAAGCACTGCCCCAATATAAAAATCAATCACATTTCACCACTAATTGTGGTACTGAGCTATTTTATAACAATGGACATTGTGAGGGGTTTAAAACCAGTATCATACTTGTTTTAGTATCCTGACAAGGGAAAATATCCTCAGAGAAGTTTGACTAAACCTAATAGTACAAAATGTTTTAAAGAGAGGGGTAAGCAAATCAGTAATATTCTTCAAAGTTAACGCACTACGGTCAGACAAAAAACTGAATGTACAATATTGTTGCATATGTATTTATGCCAAATCCACCTAAGACTCACAGTTTTAGGCTTTTGTGAAACAAACATTTTATTTGAATTTCTAATGGAACTGCTTTATGTAGAAGCAAGGAGGAATGCAGTAAAATTCACACTGGATAAAGGAATTCTTTAAATGAGTGCTCTGTTAAACATTTACAGCTGTTCGAGTAGCACAATATGGTTAAGTACCATAGCATTCTTAGGCGGGCTTACTGGCAGGTTTGGCATACCATTCAAACAAGCATAATGGAGAAATGGATAAAGGAAACATAAGAGTCACAGGTTTAAGAGTAAAAACCAATTGACAGAAAGTGCATTGTTTGTGTAGTGAGTAAAGAATCGCTAAACCCTTTGGTTTTCTTTTTGTTTGGGTTTTCATTCCATCTTGTGCGCAAACCAGAACTACCCTCTCAGGACAAGCAATAACCAAGCATGGCTAACAGGGCTGTATGAAGTCTTTTATAAACCAGTAACACTTCCTTTGTAAGGAAGAAGTTATGGGCTTGCAAACATCCAAGCACAATTTTCCCAAAGAATGCTCCTCTTTATTTAAACCTACAAAATAGTCACACCATAAACATCACCAAGGCTCATTCACCAAAAACAATGAGACAAAGAAATCCAGCTGACTACATTTTACCTACAGTGGAAGAAAACGTATGCATTGTGCAGGTCACCATGGTGAAAAGAGAGAGATCCATTTCTGAGTGGGGAACGCATTCTGCTACCACAGCGCTTCCATACAAAGCAGGCTTAAAGAGTTTGTTGAAGCTGAACACCTAGCATTGTTCATACATAAACAAGAGCGTTTTCGTCATTGCAAGCTGACTTTTCTGCAGCCAACAGAGCGTCACCAAAAAAAGATGACACAGCCTACAGTGAGGCTTGGAAGTCCTGATCTGCTGTCCAGATTTAAACACTGAACCATTCAAATATCCTGAACTTTAGGCACAGTTTTTAGCCTTACTTGATAGGTTTTATGTATACATGTAAGTGCTTTGCCGAATATTAGCTCTTTTAAGACCATGCCAAAATTACTTGCCCACCTGGGGTTAGAAGTCAAAGGATTACACCCCACCAGTTTGTAAATGGTCTTAAAAGCAGACCTAGACTTGCCAGAAAGGCCTTTTACTCTGAAATTTTACATCTTGTTAAAAAAAAAAAAAAACAAAACCAAAAACAAACAAGACATTGAGGTGCTGGAGCAGGTCCAGAGAAGGGAAACGAAACTGGTGAGGGGTCTGGAGAATAAGTCCTATGAGGAGAGGCTGAGGAGCTGGGGTTGTTCAGACTGGAGAAGAGGAGGCTGAGGGGAGACCTTATTGCTCTCTACAACTGCCTTAAAGGAAGGTGTTGAGAGGCAGGGGTTAATCGCTTCTCCCAAGTCACAGGCAATAGGACAAGAGGAAATGGCCTCAAATTGTGCCAGGGGAGGTTCAGATTGGATATCAGTAAAAAATTTTTACACAGAAAGGGTTATTAAGCATCAGAATTGGCTGCCCAGGGAAGTGGTTGAGGCACCATCCCCGGAGCTATTTAAAGGACGGATTGACGTAGTGCTTTGTTTTTCATTGTTTTGGGAGGTTTTTCTAATCAGTTACGTTGATGGTTGGACTAGATGATCTTAAAGGTCCCTTCCAACTGAGGCAATTCTGTGATTCTACTGTCAGCAATTTGACCTATATCTTTTATATGACCAACAATTTCTATTTACAGTTGGGCTTTTTGTTCATCTCCTTGTTCCATTTTATTCACATATCATGTATCCAAATATCAGTGGTAAATTAATCAGCCTGCTAGCTTTTCTCTGGCCACAGCAGTAAAAGTCTTGAATACAAAATTATTCTCTGCAAGATCTCTTTGTTCCTACTAGTAATATGCAGCAGCAGTTTAAGTTCTTTATTTCCAAAGGGGAGATAGTACTAGGATGAAAAACAAGGGATACAGGAGAGTTGCTGTGAAAGACATATTGAATCACTGCCCACACAGATGGCTGAGTCAAGTAGACTGAAAAAATGCAGTGTTCCCTGACAAATCATAATTCACGACCATTAAAATCGGTGACACAGCAACAGACGCAAAATGTTGTAGCAGTTATCTCATGGGAAGTTGATTATATTTTCTTAAATTCTTAATTGAACAATAAACTACCACATTATCTTAGTTGTGTCTTTAATGAAGACTCAAATCCCTAAAAACAACCATCATCCTAGTCTTGGAGTCCACGTTTACAGTTTATATAGATATTGTTCCTATTTGCTAAGATCCAAAACATTATTTTTGATGCTGCACAAGACCTATGGTATGAGGAGTCCTTGCTTCTGATAACAGGGCCCAAGCACAACAGAAGCAGGAGTAGGAAGCCCAGATGCACAACTCTGAAATTTTTCTTGCTCAGTGCAGTCAGCAGGAAATACAGATGGTCCAGGGTGTTTGGTTGGCAAAGAAGATGCAGTGGTGGAGGTGAATGAAGACAACATACCAAACCAAGAGCGACATGGAAGATGGTACCAGAAGAAGCAAGGGATGTAAACATGCTGGCAGAACAAGGAGACAAGATGGGAAGAGACAGTTCATGCAGCTGACACCAATTGTCACCCTGGGTCAGGTTCCCTCAGGATCCTTCCTCCTCCACAAAGAGCATTACAGTTCTTCCCAGTTAAGAGTATGGTAATTAGCTCTACCTGTTAAATCTAGCTGTCCTGTGAAAGGAAAACATATAATGTACAGTGGGACTTGAAAGGGGAAAGTGAGGTGTTTAAAGGATGTGTAAAAGATGCTTTTGCTTCCAAGGCTGCTTTCATTTACTGCAGCCTCTGACTCATTAGGAGACAAACTCAACACGCAACATTGTGCTAGCTTCTGATGTAAATACAGCTTTCTGTCTGCCTGTTGGATGGCTTGTTAAGTTCTGGGAGAAAAAGCATTGGATGAATCTGAGCACCCATCACAATTTCAGTAGCACAACCAGTAGGTAGCAGCAAATTAGTAGAAAAGGAATGAGATGTGAGTACAATACAAGAGCTGGCTGTGTCTTAACCAGAGAGAAAGTGGGCTATAAGCATTGCTAAATGTTCTATATTCATATTTGCCTCTGGATAAAAACTGGGAAGTTTCAGTGATGTCACTGAAGATGTAAGTAACATGGTAAAATGCTAACATAATTTTGTTAAAAATGAAAACAGTAGTTTGATTCTCAAAATCCCCTGGGAATTCATGGTACTTTTAGATCAAGAAAGCCATGGATGGATGATGAATATTTAATTCAGAAACTTCAGAGAGGCAGTGAACAACAAAACATCCACACACGAAGCAACACTTTTACAAAGTGGTTTTCAGGTGGACCGTAAATGTGTGCGCTATAAGAACAAAACCTTACCTGGGATTAACAGAAATAAATAAGTCTAATTTAAATTTAAACTAAATGTGCAGGTAGTACTGAACATACTACTATAGAGAAAAAAAATCTTTAATGAGTCTAGAGCTAGAAAGCTACAAAATTGCACTGCATTCATGGTGTTGGTCCACAGTAGTGAACTAACAACAGTAATCCTACTTTAATTATACATTTAAAAAAAATCCTCCTCAGGATGGAGTGTATCACCCCTACAAAAGGCAGAAGAATTTCCAGGAACCTGACACATCAGAGAAGGAGGAGGATTCAGAAAGGTGGCATACATTACTATTCCAAAAAATACAGCTCTCATGAATTACAGGAATAAAGACTGAAAGGAACACCAATAATTTAACTGGTAGTCTAGAACACCTGGATGACTGTATATATTATTCTCCAATTCCTGAGAAGTTTCACTGGACACATTGTAATGCAAAGTTGCTTAGAATATTAGGTAAGTAGTCCGTGGTTAAGCCTAAAGTGTGGGTTTCCATCAGCCTACAAGTTATGTTAAGTGGAAAGGCACCATACTTTTACGAAAGACTCCCATAGTTTTTCAAGAACACACCATTCTCCTTGGGAAATTGGCCTGGAAGAATCTGCAGATTAGAGAAAGAGTATAATAAAACATCATCAAGCTAAAACATTTTTTTTAAGTCTTCTGTAAGAGAGGATAGACTTTTGTGGGCTGAAAACATAACAGGGAAGTTAAAATGAATCTAAAAAGTTTAAGGACATCATTTATTAGTGTGCTGACAGTTTCTTACAGGACATTATTGGAGAGCTATTTCACCTTCCTCAAAATCAACAGCCAACCTCTTCTGAAAATAGTTAAAATTCTGTACTAAGTTTTCCAGTTCCTAAACCAGAAAACTTTTAAAGCCTGGCAATACAAGCTACCCTAATTTTTAGCAAAACTCAAATCTCTGACATACATGTGGAAGTAGGACTGCTCCAGGCAAAGACCTGGACTAGAAAGCATCCTTGGATTGGTCCTGCACAGTGGCACCACAAGAGCCACAGTGAAAGCAACTCAGTCAATTACAGCTCTCGCACTCCTTTTGATAATTGTGCCTGGCCTAACGGGGTCTTTAAAGATTGTATGCTTCCTGCAGAAACATCATAAAAAGAGAGCTCTCTAAAGCAGCAAGTGAAGCACAAGTTGCAAAGAGTCATCACCATTTCTACACAGAAAAACCAGACACTGTGTTTCTATGCAAGATGGAGCTGCTGCTAGCTGCCTTTTCCAGACATGACCTGAAAAACACTGCCCACTACAGATCTTAAAATGGGCTGGGTAACCATTTTATTCCCCCTAATGTTTTGCTCCCCATCTCTTCCACCCCAGAGATGGAACTGGTGTTAGAATCCAATCAAAAAACCTAAGATTTGGGGCCCAAATTTAATAGTAACAGCTGTGCAGAATAAAATTAAATCCATGTTCCTGACTTTAAATACTTTATTTTTAAAATCTTTCTATCTCCCCCTAGTGGCCCCAATAGCTTCCTGGAAAGGATATAATTAGCAGAATCCTATTGATCTCCAGATGTTCCCACTTGCTGAGAAAAATGCAGTCATTGGCCTGCCTTCATCCTAATTTGGGGGCTTCACAAAGATGGAACAATAAACCTAATTAAAATACCCACATGCTCATATATCAGAAAAATATTTTAATTTTACAGAAACCATTTTCAAGAACAAGGAGTTTAAGCTACACAGATCTTCAAAAGGACTTTCCCAGAAATCTGAATGAAATTAAATACCATGTCTAGGAAACCTTATCAAGACACTAAAGATAGTGTCATAATTTTACTAAGAGAAAATTCTCAACACACTTCTCGGTGACAAATGCATTTTACAGACTGGATTCATCTCTTAATACTAAAAATGCATAATTTAAGCATAGTGCACAGTACTATAGTGACACATTAGTGCTCAGATGCAGATGTTTCCTAGCATCAACAACTACTTTCTTCCTGAAGTTCAGCTACTAAATTCATATTAAGATGCCAGAAACACATTGTTTTTCAATGTTTTTTATATATATATGTGAAAGTTTACTTTTTAATACCAGTGTATTTTATAAAAAACAATCCATCTCCAAATCCTTAACTTTGTAACTAAGTCTTTATCTGTTAGCCACAGTTCCAAAGAGAAAACAATCAAGATTATTTCCAAGTAGAAAAAAGTAAACACTGATCTGCCTATGCAGAAGAACATTGCTTTCTACTCTTCCTTCTGTTTTAAAACCCAGAATGACATGCTGTTCTCTGACAAAAATTATTTGCAGGGAGAAGCAGCGAAGCCTACATTTCTTTCAAGTAACAACAACAGGCTGGAGACACACCTGAAATATATATTCCAAATTTTTCAAGTCTTAATACTACGATCTTTCCATGAGATCTAAATAGAAATTTAGGAGCCCAACATTAGGTACTCTAGGCTAAAAAGGGGGGAGAAAACAAGAAGAAGTGGTAGCTACAGGTTATTGAAAAAAGAAAGAGTTTGCATTTCAGCTTAAGAAATGGAAAAGATTCATGCCTCACCTAAGCCTTTCATATGGAAATCATTTATGGTTCAGAAGCTAGTTTTCCTCAAGACAATGAAACAAAACCCACAGCAGTAAATTCAAATAATTCTGTTGGATTTTACGAACTACACAAAGATCATACTCTGAATAAAACTTCAGCTGCTAGATGCAAAATAAGATACACCTTTAAATCAAGGTAAGTCATTTATTTTTGCTGATAGAAATGCATTGTGATACATTCTATAAAAACATACAGATAGACAAATTTTAACCACTTCAGGAGTTTCAATGATCGTCATAAATACCTGTATATTACTCTGGTTATCATTAGAAAAATTTTACTACAGATATAGTAAAGGACAGCTCTTAAGTCCTGGTTCCACATACTTCCTAGGTAATAGAGTTAAAAGTGTAAGACAGTTCCACTTGCATCTACAGTTTCAGAGGTAGGTCTCTGCCATTTAAAAAATCCTAAAATGCAACATGCATGTTTACACACACACGCTCACACACAAACTGGAGATATATATTGACATCTATTTAAAGAAAAGTATGATCACAGTACTATCAGAGTATCACAGGTCAGATCTGAATGTGGAATGAATCTGAGTCAGGTCAAAGTGTTGTACTGTATTAATAATGAAACACATATGTAACCTAATGATGTCATCCTGCTGCTATACTGTATTTCCAGATACGCATAGGCTTGCAGTGCAGTTTGAAGTATTGTACTGGAAGGCAATCTGAATTGCATGCTGACTTAACAAGAAAAAATTGCTACAAATATCACAGAGTTTGTAAATAGATTCTGGTTCCATTTCAATGCTGACACTACATTTCGTAAAGAAGCTGGGGTTTGTGCGTGTGTGTTGATTTTGTTACCTGCAACAAATTTGGGAGATTTTACCTGTCCAACCAAGCCAGCAGACTTTTAGCTGCTCCAATTAGGTCTACTACCGATGTCAGAAAATCATTCGGTAATTTGCGGCTGGTCCTTCCGTCATAGTGACCGCTCCTCCTCCTCCCAGTGATGAAGTTCTGCAGATTTTTGGCAGATGCATTCAGTTTGTGAGAAAGGGTTTTCAGATTTTCTGTTTCCAAGCCATAGTTCTGCATTGAAAAAAAAAAAAAAAAAGTTAGCTTTGCAGCTGAACATGAAGTACCAAGAACAGCAAGACTGCTCTTCTGCTTCAAAACTTAAACCATTCCCAATAATTAAGGTAGAAATACACCCACTCATTAGTTTTTAAATGTATGGCATGTTCTGTTTCTAACATGCATAAAAATAGAACAAAAGAAGTACAAAATTATGAGTGATCTTTTAGCTGGTTTTCAGTGCACTGAGAAAAGAATCTCAAAAAAGAAGAAAAAACCCTAGTCTGGAAGATTGATTTTCAAAGCAGTGCATCACTCTCAGTAGAACAGTCAATTCTCTCAGTAGATCTGATGGTTAGGGGTCAGTCCTTTGTGTCCTTACTCACACTAGTTCCTAAGATCAGGTTAGGCAAAAGGGCTGGCAACAAGCAGAAGTATGCAGTATGTACATATTTTATTTTTGTTGATGTCAGTGAAGGAAGCGTGCTCATTATATTATTTTTATTCTTGTTAGCAGTAAAGGACCACACGAATCACAGACCAGAGAACACAGTGATACTCTGCTCAGTGTGTGGGTTGCCCTTTTAAAGTCCACTTGTAAATTTGGTTTCCATTTAAGAGTCAATCCCTTAAACTTAAATTATGTTTCCTCGGCTGTGCAGTAGAAAGAGAAATAATTATGCAGAAATATTAACAAATAGTACTTCAAATATACAAATGTTGCTGAAACAGTACTAGAGAATAATTTAATGTTCAATTACAATATAATACAGTACAATCAGCAATTTGTTATTTCTATAATAGATTTGTTTTCCTCATGAATGCAAACAATAATAGCGTTATTTCAAAAGAGATCTTCTTTTGCCTTTGTAAAGGAATAAGCAATTACATAGACTTGAGCTTATTATTCCTGTAAGAGAAAGAGAGGACTTCTGAAGGTGCCTCCTGCCTTAACCACATCACTGGTTATAACACTTTGCAAGTTCACAACTTGTGCAGTCAACAATGGAAAGGGCTACTGACTATCAAAGGTGGATCGCTTTCTACCACAAGTGATGATGTAAGATATAGAAAGCCCTGCAGCTGTACACAGAAAAATCTACTCCCTAACAACACAACCCCATCCTCACCATCTCTCCTCCCAGGACCCAGGTTTGCTAATCTGTCCACAAAGTGAAGAGATGGGAAAAAGGATATATTTACCAATGCTAATTTAAGACCGCTGAAGCTTATTTACCTTAGTCTTTTCTCTATAGGAAATGGAGGGGGTGGGGTGTGTGTGATTATTTACAGCAGTTGTCATGCTCCTAATCCAAATCATCTACTAAATGAACTTAATCTCCTCTTAATTACACAGTGACTGAAGGAACATTACACTGAAGCTAGCCCCAACCCTCCCTCAAAGTCTAAATGAGATGATCACGGAAAGAAGAGACTTAGCGCACAGCTTGTCTGCCACCTCCCAGCCAGCCCCTCTTCCTGCTTGTAAACTGAACACCTGAACAGGTTTCATGAGGGAGACACTAAAACAACAGCCATCTTTCCACAAAAGAGGATGCACTTAGGGACTGGGACTAAGGGGGAAGTGACCATAGGCTAAGGCTGAGCTTTCAAAACTGCTACTTTAATGTCTGTGAACATCCATATTTTGCGCAAGGAAAGGCTTTGTGGGCACGTTTCTCAGCCCCACTGTTTCTGCACAGGCATCGTCCTCTGCCATCACATTTGGTTCCCAATTAGACAAATTGTATATTTGGACAGTGATTTTTCCACCATGTAAACATTGATAGCAATTACACAACAGATTTAGGTCATAAATAAAAAATTACAAGATGAAAACAGTAATTTGGGATGGAAAATTAAAACATACTTTATTATGCAGCTAAACAGCCCTTAACTAATAACTTATTAAATCAGTCCAAACTAAAGAGATAAACATCAGGTATAAATTGTTTTTGTTGCCTTTTTCTTAGGTTGCTGTGCCTGAGAGAGCAAGATGGAGACTGAGGACTAGGTAGGAGTAGGCTAGAAAAAAATACCAGGCTTCTTGTTCTTTCATCCAGCTTCTTGAGCATCTAGCTCATTTTGGCAAAATTAACAGGGGAAGAAACAAATGAAAGATATTCTGGATGAAAGATACATCACACCAAATGTCTTGCAGATCAGCCAAAAGATCCCTCTCTCTCCACCCCCCACTTCATCACTTTGTCCATACCTCATGCGCTTCAGTGGCAGCTATCAGAGTACTAGAGAAGCTGGTGTGCTTTGCCCAGGGCAGTTGGATCACTGGTGGGAGTTGTACAGGCCTCTACTCCCACCAGAAACCAGAAAGTAGAGCACCAGCAAAAAGAAAACTTGCAATATCAGACACTGCAGACTGAACAAAACAATACTCAAAAATTTATTCTACAAGAAAACAGGGTGTGTTTATGTATATGCTTCTTTAGAAAATCACCTCCTAGAGAAGCCCAGTGGCCTCTTGTTAACATTTCAAGTGATGGCCACCCACAGACACAGATTTTTCAGATGTCTTTTTTCACTGTCAGATATGCCAAAAGGAAGAGACAATGTTAACAGATACAATGTCTATTTTCACACACATTCATCAAATGTGTGTGTGTTCTTTAACACAAAAAAACTGAGGGAGAAATGTAATGCCTAAGCTACATATAAAATTCAGTCTTACATGAGATGATTTTGGTAAAGCCTCCACCTGTAATATGAGACAGATAAACCCAGGGATGGAAAACTGAGATAAATTTCAGGCAGAATAGATTTTTGGGCAGCTGTGTTTATCAAAGCCTTCAAGTAGAAGGATCCTAATACAGCAGTCAAGCTAACAAAATCCCCACTTTGTTTATCATGAATATTTCTGGCCCACATTAAAAATGAACAAAGAGTTGCATGCTCTAATATTGCAAAAAAGCTTGCTCAAATAATAACTGCCAAGTTTAATCATACTTCATATGTGGTAATATACTATTAACAATATGGTTTTCTTAGAAATGCACTGCATTTATTTTCAAGCACTATAAGAAGATAATTGCAGGCAAAAGAGACAATTCTTTGTTTTCCCCCGCTCTGCATTTAGCCAGTACCAATGTAAGTTATGCTTTCATTAGGCAAAATAAATTTGCAGTTACTGAAAGAACCACAAAGAAATCTCTGTGTGCTTGTGGAGATTACAAGAAGTGAAGCAAGTCAATGCATCTGCTTTCCCAACAAGAGGCCAGGGAGCAAGAGTCTCTTCAGAGACACCCTGCCTCAATAGAAATGGCTCTAATGGAGTCTCTTCTGGCAATCACAAAACAAGAACTTGATGAAGCTAAGCTACGCAGAGCAATAACTTGTCAGCAGGTGTTCAAACTAAAGGTGGTGGGAGCTATTAATAGACATTTTACCTGCTAATTACTTTTCTGTGGCTTCACATGACAGTGTGAGTGATGAATTGTAGCTCTTTACTTCACACACTGACAAGCAGCAGCTCTAATCACCACTGATGAGTTTTGCTTTTTTTTTTTTTTTTGTGGTGAGAAGAGCCAGCGCAGTCCCTCTGCCAGCCCATCCTTGCATAAGCACCACAGGGTAGGAAGAGAGTTCAGTAACCAAGCTTAGGAAGTGAAATGACTTTTTCTTGGATTAGCTTAATCAATGTTCACTAGTTGTCCCCCCTGCTTCCTCAATTGAAAAAATAAAAAAAAAAAATTAATCAGAGTTCATTTCATGTTTTCCCTGTGTTAAATTCTTAACCCTTGCTGGCTGGGAAGTGCACCTCACACTGCCAGCACAGGTTAAAAAGTGTACTTAATTCACATAGTGCTATCTCTGTCTAGAAGCTGCTGAGACCTTAAGTTTAGGGTATTTTTACGTTGCCCATTGCAAATGTAAAGACATCTCAACTGATTGAAAAATCCACGCTCAGATACCATAAGAAGTCTGGATCTAAACACACACTGGATCTAAGCAACACAGCGATACCCAAAGTCCCATTGACAAATCCAGAAATCCCTTAAAATGGATGTCTTGAGCACAACTTTCATGCAGCCGCAAATGCCTTCATATCTCCAAGCCCAAAGGCCACATCAAGTTCAATGGCATTTTTTGATTCCTACAAACAATCCAAGGAAGATAATCGAGTATACAGCCCCTCTGCCTACCTCCCTAAATAACTGTTTGTTCTCTTCAGCCCAGAAAGCTGCTGGAAAACACATGGAGCACAAAACATGCAGTGACCAGTGCTAACTCTTCCTCAAGAGACACAAAATGAGAACTGAAGATACTACTCTAACAGTGGTGCTTGGGTGTAAAAAGAAAATAAAAACAGTTTCTCCAGTCAGGCAGAACAGATAGCAGTGCTTACATTGATTATTTTCTGCTGCCACTTTGGAGAATGCAAGGATGACTATATAAACTATCAAAGATACTTATTTGTCTTTGGCAAATGTTAGTCACCACACATACAAACATTACCTTTTAAAGAAGGAAAAAAGTGGGAACCTTTTGAAAAGACAAATATTATAGTCTAGATAGCTGTACTATGTAACAAATTATGTGTATAATAAATTTTGTGTGAAGAAATGTGCCTTTTCAGTTATGCCTGATGTCACTCAGTAATATGGATAACAATCACAAGGATGAAATCATAAGTTTTCTCTCTAATGTAACTTTTTAAAAAGTCTTTTTCCACTTATTTCACAGAGTCATAGAATGGTTAGAGTTGGAAGGGACCTTAAAGATCATCAAGTTCCAACCCCCCTGCCATGGGCAGGGACACCTCCCAATAGACCAGGTTGCTCAAAGCCCCATCCAGCCAGTCCTTAAACATTTACAGGGATGGGGCATCCACAACTCCCCTGGGCAACCTGTTCCAGTGCCTCACCACCCTCACAGTGAAGAACTTCTTTCTGGTATTCAATCTAAATCTCCCTTCTTCCAATTTAAAGCCGTTACCCCTTGTCCTGTCATTACACTTCCTGACAAAGAGTTCCTCTCCAGCTCTCCTGTAGGCTCCTTTCAGACATTGGAAGACTACAGTAAGGCCAACCTGGAGCCTTCTCTTCTCCAGGCTGAACAGCCCCAGCTCTCTCAGCCTGTAGAGACCGAATGCAGGAGTTTTATGTAAGAATCGTGTATGACTGCTAAGAAACGGACTTAAGGTAACCGCAGGGAAACTTAATTTTGCTCCTCACTATTTTCCAGTGCTTTCATCTTCCATATTTAATTCTTGAGCATCATTTCTGTATATATTATTTATTACTTTTAAACAAGAAACCTAGAAGCAGTAAAGGTCAGAGTCTTCAGTTCTCAGGAAGCCTGGGCAAGGTTTTAAATGAATAATCGAAAGAGCATCACATGGATCACATGGCAGCCATTTCAAAACCACGCCTCAAAATTTGGGGCAGCCAAAAATTTGCCAAGAAAAATTCCAACCTTTGTCTCCAAATCTGTTTTTTAAAATGAACAACCTGCATCTGAACCTCATTCTTAAAACATTTGGCTGAACCCATCCCACAACATATGAGGCAGATAGCTTACCAGCCCAAAGTTGTGAGCAACTGAGAACACTGCTTGTCATATGGAAGGTGCCTTATGTAACTTTATACCTCATCAGATCTGCCTACGACATATATTTCTAACGGCCCTACTTCGAGCATCACAAAATGCCAACACTAAGGTTATCTCTCCTTCAAATAGCACTGACATATTGGGTAATTTAGAAGTGCACAACACATGATTCTTACACGTCTGTTTCATAAACACAGATAAGGAGAAAAAGCTAGATAGTTGAAATGACACTTATCATTTACTGCAATTATTAAACATATACTGATTAAAATGCAAATGGTTTAAAAGAGTATAAATATTTGTCCTGAATGTTTATAGTTATAAAAACCTCAGGTGCATGATAATCATAGCCCTGCAGAACCCAGGAAATACTCATAATCATCTTCCCCATTTCTGAAAAATGCCCTTTTGGTTTTTTTTTCCACAGCACAATCAAGAAACATATCATAAAGCCAAGTCCTGGTCATGCTTTCTAGCACTAATAGAGCAATTACATAAACTATTCTTCTTACACTTATTCAATCAGCAGACTCTGCAAGATCAAGTGCTCATTATTTTTTGTTTTTCTACTTCCTCATGTAATTTTGTCCCTAGCTAGAGAAGCGCTCTTATTTATGCAGAATTCAAACTACCAGTTACATTTTCAGTTAGATGCATTTCACNTTAACTAGAGGGTTGGATCTTTAAAGGTCCCTTCCAACCCAAACCTTGCTATGACTCTATAAACCAGGGCCTGTATTTCATACTTGCCTAAAACTACAAACAACCCAAAGAAAAGAGCAACCAAGAAAAATATCTAGGATCTACACCTGATTCTTGTGGCAAGTGGGAGGAAGGACATTCGCCCATTGCATATAGACATATTTACTGCCTTTGATATACCACAGGGTTTTCTACAGTTTTGTATAGAAAATGTAGTAACAACAGCAACAAACATTTTCAGCATGATCTATATGAGGTATCAGAGAGTCTTTAACTCCTTAGCTTTATTGATCTGGTGACAGACTTCAGGATTTCCTTCTCGGCAGTTAAGTTAGCTCATGCTGAAGACAGGGAGGCAGATGATATATAAGCAGAACTTTAACTTGCAAAGGGCAACAGAAAAAGAGTAATTTTTTCTGCTATGAGCATGCAGAATATTAACAATGAATCCCAAGTCCAGTACATACAATCTCCATTCCAAAATGAACTCTTCCTTATTTAGCGCTACAGTGATTAAGTCTAATGTTCACTCTTACTGACAAAAGCGGTTTTAGGATCTGACTAGTGATAAGGGCAAAGGAAAGGATTTCTGCATGAGAAATGGCAAGAAGATGAAATTGAGATAAAAGGTAGAGTTCTTAACAGGAATCAAATAATTAATGAGTCTATTTTTTACATTAATTTGCATATAAATATTTTGTGTTAGTGGTAAATGATAAGTAATTTCATGCTGTTAGTGCACACCAATATTTTCTCTGCCAAATAATAATTTCATCTGCTGCAATCATATAGCTTTACAGATTCAAATATATAGTATATAATAAATTCTTGTGAATGAAAACAGTACTGAAACCAGTATGCTATACAAAGCCAGTATGCTATACAAAGCAAAAACTGTTTTGCTTTTTAACCAAACGCTATTCTGCACAAAGGCAGATTCCCTGAAGAATTGTTTTGCAAATGCAGAGGGACTTTACTAAGTTCGTTGTTTAAGGAAAACTATAAAGCATCCAAGAGTTATTTGTGAAGTTTTCTAAATTTCTCATTTTCACAAAATAAAATATTTCCTGCTTTAAGGTTTCCTTTTAAAAAATACTTGAAAATTTCAAAATCAAACAAAATTCATTTAATCTTCATGCAAATAAAATGTACATGATACTTTGGAGAAGCAGAGCAATAAGAAAAAAATCCTCATTTATCAAAGCATTGTGGTGGTATGTCAGGTAAACCAGGTCATTTTCTTAAATCTGGAAGAAGAAACCTTTGGCTATGCAATTTTCAGTCTTTTCTACAGGAAGTAAGGCAAAGATAGCATTTTCTGGGAGAACTATGATACCAAGGAAACATAAAATTTAGCGTCCATGGACATTCAGAAAAATACAGTCATAACCAGTTTTGGAAAATGAAACTCCATCTCCTTGAGAAACAGATGATGGGAAAATAATTATGTGCATTTCTTTGCTTTTTGTAGCACAGTTAAGTATCTCAGGAGCTACAAGACCTCCAGATGCACTCCAAACTTGAAGACTGATACAGTGATCTGATGGCATTATCTAAGTAATCTGTTTTTTTCAGCATGCATTTCTCTTTTTAAAAGCTTCACTTCCATCTTTCCTCATTTAACTTTCTCCTGGCATTGTTCATCAACATCCAATTCTTAAAGCAACCATCAAAGAAGCAAGACTCATCGCATTTCATGTGTGGATGAAGGTCTGCTGTGCTGTTGTTTGTTTACTGATTAATTGTAAAGCAGTCTTAGACTAGCTTAATTGCCACGTGCATACTGAAAAGGACCATGTTGAGGCTAGATCTGGGTGGTAATTTTTATAAGTGATGAACAAGTGTATGTTATATTACCCGGGAGTAGCCTAGAGAAAAAATACCATGGTACCTAGCCCAGTACAATTTCTCCTGTATCATACAGCTGGACATGCAGTTTCTTAGTTTACCGTTTTTCAAACAATTTTGAGATGTCAATTATTTTTTGAGATTTTTGTCACTATGAACAAACATGCACATCCATATCAAGCAGGAATCTACCTGTTGGTACCATCAGTGTGATCTCAGTTTCATGTCCCAGTTTGAACAGAAAGGGAAGGACAAGGGATGTGCATTGCTGGAAATAGAACAACTCCAGAGGCATATATTCATCGTGGGAGTTTTTCAAGAACTGATTGAAAACCATGCAACAAACCCTTAGCAGCAGCAAAATACCATTACAGACCTCACTACTTCTTTCTTCTAAGCACAGAGAACATTTCATTTATCTTGTCCTTTCTGACATACAGACTTTAAAAAAAACAAAACTGCACCGAGGCATGACAATCTATTAACGTGCTCCCACCTTCACAGACCAAAGGAGAGAAGGAAGAGACAAACCAAATTAGTCACATTGCCCGCTCTCTCTCAGAGCACGTTCAGCTTCAGTGATGGTATGCGGGATGTACGCCCCCACCATTATCAGCGAGCGTGACCTGTAACAGCAGTAACAGCTGGGCAAAATCTTTACTTCTTCTTCTCTGAAGCACCACAGCAAAAGAAAACCTGTGAATCTCACCCCCAGGATGCTTGCTCTCCTGTCAAGAGCGCTGTATGGCAGGCTGGCAGCCAAGAAAGACTCAACTAAGATGGATAGCACAAGCCACCATTTGTTCTCTGATCAGCTAACGAACGCTGGAAGATCCATTTGTTGCAAGTGATTATGGCAGGAGGGGAACGCTGTGAGAGGCCATAGCCACCCACCCACCTTCTGTCAAAAATCAATAAAGAACATCCTTTAAATAGAGTGATCAATCATAACTGGTTCCCAACTATTACTGCAGCATGCAGTTTGTCTATTTAGTGCTGTTTGATAGCCTCCACCTGGGTTAAGGAGGTCCCATGCTCTCTCTGTATCAGCTAAATCTGCTTAACCAGGCTCTCCATCTTCCTCCAGGAAGAAAATGTTGCCCTGTGAACTGCAGACCTATGACACAAGCAGCTGGTTTGCTATTTGCCATATCCACTGCTGACAGGGCAGAAACTGCAAGTAGAAGTCTACCCTAGAAAAATGCTGGGAAAGTGGGCAGGAAGAAAGTTGCTCATAAAACACATCAGCTATCAGCGTTGCAGAAGCTTTCCTCATTGATGGCAACTCTTTCTTGAAACTCTTCCCTGCAGAGTGGGAGAAGGAATGAACTTTGAGAGGTGGTTCTGTCCTCAATGCCAAAAATTGTTCAGGTGGTCACTCTCTAACTCAGAAAGCATAGGAAGAAGAATCAGAAGTGACAATCCTTTTGGGTTTTTTTAATGGCTACTTCAAAATCAATCAGAGATTATGCTTGCAAGGCAAAATTAACACTATTATTCCTACACCATCATGCCACTCATCATCTCCATCATCCAAACAGGTATTAAGTCAGTTGGACCATATACTTGCAACTCGTGCCAAATTTTATCATGAAACCTCTGTTAAACACCAGTGAAACAGAAGAAATAATCAGATAATTTGAATTTTAAAAACTTTGCACAGTGACTACCTATTCTAGCAGCTAACCTGTGTTGGAGAGTCATAGGCTTAAACTTCTCTTAAACAATACAGTGAACACTAGAGGCTAACCAGAAGAATGGACAAGAGGTAACCAGGACAGATACTTACTGAGGCGATAAAAAGAGGAAAACCTCTATATAGAACCAGTATAGCCAAAAAAGGATTGTCTCAAAATTAAGTTTCCTAAGAGTTTTATCTGATTGGTGAACAATAAATTCAAATTAAGTCCACTAAAATCAATATAACGATCGCATTTTGTATCCCTGAGGAGCCATCAGGAGCCAATTGCGAGACTGCAAAAACCTCAGCTTAAACCAGAAGCTGTGATCTGAACACATGCTATTGTGTTTCAGTAATGAATTTTTCTTTAAGACAAACTCAGAAAAGCCAACAACACTGTATGAGCAACAAGGATCACGAAGGTAGAGCGCTGCTGCACGAATTAAGGATTCAGTGTTAGCCTCTACTACAATTTCCTTATTTTATATTCAATTTAGTTCCGTACACTTTTGCCTAAGATAAGTGAGATACAAAGACAAGTTATGTTTGCTTGTCTAGAGATAACATCTGTAATTACATACTCAGGGAAGAAAAGAAATTTCTACTAATAAACAAGTTTTTCTGTGAAAATAAGCTATTTTTGAAAGAGCCACAATCTCTCTCCCTGTGTGCCTGGAAAGAATGGTCATCAGTCTTCACCCTAACTTAGGTTTTGTCTCAGATAATTAAAGTATTTACTTTCTTGTTTCCTTTTGCACTGTCTGATTAGAAAAGTACTTTTTGAATAACTCTTTATGTTTCCTTCTATAACAATAGCATTATTTTTAAGAATTGCATCCTTTCCATTATTTAAAAAGAAACAGATAAATAAGCTTACTGCATTGAGACACTTTGCAATGTTATTAGAAATATTACTCTAAAGAAGACAATCTAAGATGTGTTTAAAACCACATGTCTTCCTGTATGGAAAAGCTTTTCTTTCCTTTTTCACTTTTTCTTTGTTTGTTTATTTGCTCATTTGTTTCTTTTCTCTCTTCTCTTTACTGCCCTTCACATCTGTCTCCCAAAGATGCAACAACAACCAGATACTCAGAAAAGAATCCACAAACCCTTCTGAAGAGCCTTTCAGCCTAACATCTTTATTGCCTCTACTGGGATTCAGCTTTCTTAAAGCTGCTTCTGAGGCTTGGAAAAGTACTAGGCATTAAAAATCCACAAAACACCACTTTAGCCAGTCAAGTACATCTTAGCAGAGCTGTTCACAATCCTTCCTACAGTGGAGAATGCAGAGAGCGTGCCCAATCTATCATTAATCTTTACAGGCACACGCAAAAAGTTTGTAAGAAGGGTTAAGTCAGCACCACACCCCTCATGGAGGGGATAATCCCAGTTACGTGTGATACGACCTGACTGAAAAGACTGTTACCAAAATCCCCCTGTATGCTCCACCAAAGCTGTATGTGTTATTTACACAGAAGATAATTATTTCGGCATTTGATCCTTTCTACTATGAAATACAAGCTGCTATGTTTCAGCAAGCTCAAATAATCATCTAAAACATAATTTGCATGAAAGGATCAGTGAAAAATGACATGGTTAATATCAGGACATTTTGCTTGTAAAGGGCAACTGGCACTCAATTAACGCATTCACATATATAACTGTTTTACATTCCAAACCAAACCCTGCCTAGTTCTTTTGTGATTTCAGATAAACTTTTCTTCTACAGAGACAGATATGCAAGTCTTCAATCTTTCATACTAATTTATTTAACAAACACTATCCCATCAGTAGATATTGCTCTTTATCTTTCCTCTGGTTTAAAATGCTAAATTGTTCATACATTACACGTCAGAAGTTTCTTGAACTCCTTAAATAGTCTTTAGGACTAGAAATTCAAATACAGAAACCATGAATAGGCACCCACCCATGAACAGGCATGAATAGTTCACCCACCCGCCCGCCATTTTGCCCCAGGAAGTTTACCAGTGCACAGAGCAAGTCTACTGCTTCCAAGATCAGCTCCTGGTGGCCAATTCGTGTGACTCCAAGATCTTCCAGTTCTTGATGAGTAATGCGTAGTAACTGGTCGCCACTAATCTTTTCTCTTTCAAAGTTCTTTATGTATTGCTGCAGGCAATCATCAAGACCTGCAGAAACAGGATGGCAGAAAGCAAGGCAAGTGTTAGCAACATTTTGTATTGCCATAGAAAGTCGTAACAGGCTGGAACCAAAAATCAAGCCAACAGAGCGTAGTTGCCTGATCTTTCAGACAAGTATTTCAACATTACAAAAAATGTAATGCCATCCAGAAATCTTAAGATTTGGAGAGCTACGGCAGCCATGGCTTTTCCATCTGTGGATGATACCAACCACTCAAGAACCCCGAACACGGTCCTGAATTCTTGTAGTATACTGGACTATGAATGCCTGTCTGGCAGCCCCTAATAACAGGTATGTTAGCAATGCCTCCATTACAGGCATCACAGAGGGGAGAGGGGAAGAGGGAACAATAGAAGGGAGGAAGACTTGTATCCTTCTCTGGGTGCAGCATATCAGCAGATGCTCTTAATTATTACAGCATTGTAAACAAGGGAAAGAATTTGTGCCAGAAACAAATTCTAAGGGAATAATGAGAGTGTGAATATGCTTAATGCCATACATCTAGGAGCGACTAGGTATTAGTGCCTCTTAACCTCACTCCCAGTGTACCTCTACCATGGTAGGTTGCATGACAAGAAGGGGCTGCTGGAGATGCTCTCAGCTAGGAAGCAGGTCTCATCATGGGACACTTGACTACTGTGCCCCATGCAGTGACCCAGAAACCAGCAATGCCACATCATAGCATCTCTCCCACTCCAAGACTGTTCATATGCTACTGAGCCCCTTGAAAGTTCACAGATCAAGCCTGACTCTAAAACAAATTGCAAAGAGCTCTAGAGAATAAGAAAGGCAGTAGCACCACAAATGCATAAACTGGGCCGCAACTGCAGCAGCAGATCCAGCTCAATGTACCTCAGTTCAGAAGCTGTAGGGAGTCACTCACAAGCACACCAATGCTTACTGAGCCACTAAAATCAAAACCTGGTGCACTACCCAGAACAGGGTAATTGGGGAGCAGAAATAGGCCCATTGTGCCCAAAAATAAAGATCCTAGGAATTCATGCAACACATGTGATGAGGACATGGATGACAGGACCAGGCCCTGCTTTGGGGATCACCCCTATTCTAGCTATTCAGTTTGATTATCAGTTTAATGACACATAGCTGACTACACGTTCTTGCCTGGAGCAAGGGGCACTGCCAGAACATGAGATAATCTGTAGTGCTTCTCTTTCCCAGAAATCTTTGCCTAAGAGAACAGGACTAGTAAAGGAAAACTCTGCAGTTTGTTCATCCCTGTGTCAAGGGGATAAAGAAGACTTTTGGGTATATGGCGATCCACCTAAAATTTGGGTCTGAATAGGTTCCAATGGACCAACATGACTGCTAGCAGGATTTGACAAAAACCTGAATGCATTAATTTAGTTGCTCTGTGTGAGATACCATCTTTCTGACGGTTGTCTTCAAATAATCCCTAATTTTGAAAACTCATCTACTTAGTTTGCAAGGAAGTGAGGAAATTTGTACTTACTAATCCAAATGTCTGAAAAATACAAAGATACATGGGGGAGAGAAGATTGATCTGACTGCTGAGCCCCACGTGTCTCGTAAGAGCCCTAGCTTATAGCATAAAGCTTCTCTGGAACTGGTTTTGTTGCATTTTTCATTCTCATTCACCCCTTTTAGGGTGTAGACACATCTCCAAAGAGACTCACATGAACAACATATTGGTACTGCAGGCAGGAATGCCCCAGTGCCAGGCCAGCCTGCCATTCCTGGCTCGGACTCTGGGCAAGCATCACCCACACTGTCCCCATTACAACACACCAGCTTTAACTTCTAAAATTCACACATCAAAACTAAACCCCACACAAACATGCTGTAAATCAATACTCCAGACCCAAGACACAAGAGCAACTCCCCACTTCCAGCAGCCTCTGACCACGTCCTTCCACACACTGCCCCCTGATTTCCTGTCTCCAAAACAAAGCCACTTAAAGGTCTAGATTAATCAAGCACTTGGAGCTGTGCCTTGCATTCATTTCCCTTTCTAATCAAATAGGTACTCAAATGAGTCATATGCTCTTTTACAACATACTGACACACATACTCTTTTACAACATATTGACAGAGAACAAAAATGGTGATCCAGGGCTGATTGTGTGTCAACACACAGGCTGGTTCTCAGATGTGCTTGACCAGCTTGTGAGGAGCTAAACATTGTTCCCCAATTCTCCAACAAAGAAAATATAAATAGTTAAACTTTCAGTAAGAGCTATGATATACTAAAGGTTTTATTCTACTAAGTTTCATCCCCTACAGTAGGGGAAACTGAATTTTCAGAATCACCAGGACGGATCCATAAAAAAAACCCTGGTTGCGACACATATGCATGGAAAAGAAGACAGGAACACTCCCTAAGGTTAAAACAACACAGTTTGCTGCTTTGTGGGGTGCTCCATTGTATTTTTTTTATTTTTTCCCTTTGTACTTAAATAATGAATACTCTGTCTTTGGCCTTAGAACTGCTTGTTAATCATAAGTAATGTTTCACTGTAAAATAGCACAATACATGGATAGTCAGTGTGATGTACAAAAGGAGGATGTTAATTTCTCTCACCATTGCTTCAGAACAAGTCAAAGAACACAAGTCCTACATATTCCCAAGGCATTTTAATGGGAGTCCTGACTTCAAACAAATGCTATCATCCCTCTCTTACATGCTAGGCAATGCTTATCATTATTAGCAAACAGACAAGCAGCAATAAAAATCAGGTATTCTTCTCTGCCTGACACTTGCAAGTAAAGCCATTTACCAAATCACAGTGTTATAAGAACTCATTCAGGCATTTAAATTTAGGCTGCAAAAGGAAATAATTTTTCTCAGATCTACTTTACTTGTTCACACGCATAATATCATTATCATGAATTATCTGACGTGAGCCTTCTATATTTATCCATATTTGTATGTATTTTCTCCCAAAGCCCTTTTTAGTCCAAGTTTTCTGTTATATATATTAATTGCATGAACTTTATTGCAAGCCCAGTCAAATATACAATAGCACTTATTTTTTGAAATAAATTAAATATTCTTGACAATACATAAAACATTTAATCTGAAAATGTATTAAAAATAGGCCACAGATGTGCTTTTGCTAAATGACTAAAAAAGAAGGCAGTAACTACTTCTGATATTCCTGAACTTAAGTCCCACACTGCTTACATAGACTGCTGAGTGAGAATAATAGCATTAAAATATTCAACGTCATCAGGTATCAAAAAAAAAAGAATTCTCAGCTGAGACTAGCAACACAAATCCAGAATAAGACATGACAGATGCACTTAATAAACACTTACTGACAATTAATTCTAAATAAAGCCATTGCTCTTCCTCCTCCTGCTATCTATATATTTTTGTCATTCAGATGTAATCTAGACAGATGCACGTAGTTCATATAGGGTAAAAAAAAATGTAAGACAACAAAAATATTACTGACAATTGCTTGACTCACCAATTTTGTAAAAACTACAGCCAGGAAAGAATAAAATAATTTAACTGTAGATTGCGTGACATTTTCAGAATAGCTTGCCACAATTACTTCCTCTCATTCCCTAAAGAGAACATCCTTTTAAAGTAATTTATTTCTGCCATTCTATTTCTTAATTAAGAGCAGCAATTCCTTTTGTAAACAAAACTCTTCCCGGATTGGAAATTATAATAATACAAAAAGGCCGCCAGCATTTCTCACCCACACCTATTGTCCCCAGAGCCACAGCAGACAGCCCTGTTGGCCATAAGCCGGCCAGCCGCTGCTGTGTTCAGAGCAACAGGAGGGAAGCTGCAGGGAACGGGCACCCCTGGCTGATAATGCCATTTAACTTGGGACAGCACAAGATGTACCAGAAAAACATCAGGAGCCTGGGGTCCTTGGAAACACCTTGGAAGCTAACAGGTAAAGCACAGCTTTCTTAAGAGCACCCTGTCTTTAACGGTATTCCTACAAGTCCAGCATCCACCCAACTGCAACGTATAAAGAATTTTTTTTAGCTGTCAAGGCCTGCTCTGCTTCCACCCCTAGATGCACTCATATCCAAGGATGTCACACAACCCTGGTACCACAGGAATCCCAGCAAATAACTCAGTTTGATGTACTATTCCCTGCTCCTGGCCATGGGTGCAATTAAGATTGCCAAGCATCCAGCAGTCAAGATGGTCAATATTTCAAGAACACTGGCCTCTGTCCAAAAATCACGTTTGTTATTATATTCTGGAGGCATAAGGCGCCATAGTATATCAAACAATTTTTTTGATGTCAATATACAAGTAACAGCCTCATATTCAACAACTCTGCCCCTCATCCAAAATAAACCCAAGATTTTTTGGGTATGTGTAAAGGCACAGGTGTTCCAATAATAACAGAATTTAAAATAAAACTGTATGAAGGTACTCCTCTTCCTTTTAGATCTACTATTTAAAGGAAACACTCTATAAGTTTTTTTGGGTTTTTTTTTTTCTGGAAAGGGTCTTGGGCTCCAGAAGTAACACAGACCTCCAAGGACACTAACGATTGAAGAAGCACTCCTCTGCACTACATGTTTTCCACCTGAGCTTATCAACCACAGAATCTGGCAATGCTCTCCAGATCCCACTATACACTTGTTACTTGGCAGTTTGATTGGGGCTATTTAAAATGTTAAGTTAATACATTGCTCATCTTTGTCAGCTGGCATACTCCTGAGGTGTTATGTACACTGATGGAATATTCTGTGCATTAACAGAAAAGGAGCAACTCTTTTAAGTTTAAAGCGAGGTTTACTTTGCCTGTGGGATTAACCTAATAAAAAACAATAGCAAAAGTAAAGAAACCTCCTCCAAAAGTAGAGTCAGTGCTTTTAACATTAAAAAAAGCTTCTCTAAAAAAATTCCTCTTGCAAGTAAAACATACTGGAGCTGTTTTTTTCCCCTACTCCATCATTGAGTTCTACCTTGTGTGGCCAAGTCAGAGTTCATCAAATCATTAACAGTTTTTAATGGCTCACAGATGGGATATCAGGCAGATTTCCATGGAACAAATTCCTTTTATTACTATGGCACAGTAGAAACCCATCAAGAAATGTTCAATTTCATTTTTTTTTACTGATAAGACTTTCTGGAATAACATTGCAAGATGCAGCGTTACCCTCCAGGGAAATCTTCCATGCTTGCAATCTCCTAACTAATAACACGAGTGTACACCTCATGATCTCTCTGAGGTATTGTCTTATTTTGATGTGTGTAAGAGATTATTTTTTGAAACAAGTAAACCAACAAACCACCCTGTGATTCAGTGTCAGAACAGGTTATGCACATCTGTGGTAATTCAAACTCAAATGACCCTCTCCGTAAGATATATCCCGAGGTTCTGTATTGTGCGGTCTGCTCCTCCTCTGCTACCAATTCAGTCTTTCCTCCCACGTCTAAAAGACTAAAGGTATTAAAATCATCTTTTTCTATGGCTAGATCTGAACTAAAATGTGTAATCAGGTGCTCAGACATACATGAGACAATACAGTTCTAAAAATCGTGACAACTAAGTAGACTATTCTTCCCAAAATCGGTGGCAAAAGAATTTTTCCTTAAAATTGGAAAACTACAGTGAAAATAGAGTTGTGTTATCAGCCTGCCTTTCATTTTGGTGTTAAGGGAAAGATGATGAACATTACAGGTTTAACTATCATACCTCGACCTTCAACAGGGAGTATATTTTTATGCTCCCTCAGTAAATCAGAATGAGGATGCCGACTGACAACTTCCCTTGGCAAGTCCTTGTTCTGTAAATCCAGCATTTACTGAAAAGAAATAACATACAAACAATACATGGAATACATAGAATTTTGCATGGGAGGGAAAGACATACAGCTTTTTTAAAAAACAAATGACAGTTTGGGGGTTTTTCTTTTTCTTTAAATATAAGGAAAACAAATTCATCTTTCAATCTGAACAGAAAGAGTATGCTCTATTCGAACTCCATCAGTTCTACACTTTAACAAATACAAAATCAAGCAGCAGTGCAGAATTTAACAAGTCATTCAAAAAAAAATTAAACTAGAGTTTAATATAAGCTGGGCATTTATGTGCACTTTTCCAATGCCTTTTCAGATTGTAAACTATTATTTGCAACATTTTTACCTAAACTAGCATGATGGAAGGAACCACTAAAACATTAAATGTTCAGAAAAAAATCACGTTTGTTTTCTCCCTGCTCATTGTTAAATATGCAATAAATTTAAGCCAACGATTATTAAGGACTGACCACCTTTGAAACTGCACATGAATCTACGTAGGTTTCAAACTTAAATGTTCAACTGAGTTCCTAGTAGTTCAAACATTAAAGCCTACTTGCAAATGCATGTTTGCACATTAATCCAGAGCTGGTAGGCTACTAGCCTATTCACTTTAATTATACAAAAAATATAAGCTTTCTTTATGTCAAAGAGCAAGGCAAGCAGCCAGGAAGCTTCTCCTTCTCTTCCACCTCATCTGGAGAGCACTTCCTGGGCAGAGACATTGCAGGCAGTTCTCCCCACCACAGCAGCTCCTATCTGGGGTAGGCACTCACGTTTCCTCCTTGGGAGAACTACAGCATGAGAGGGAAGACTAGGAAAAGCCAAGTTTCCCCTTAATCTGTCCATGGGAGATGAGCATTTGGAAGCTCTCCATGTTCCTCAGTCTGAATGTCACAGAAACCGGGAGCAAGCCAAGCCAGCCACTTTTCCACCTGAGAGGCAAAGAGAATTCTCCTCTGCCCACGTAAGGGATGCTCACTGCTTCGGGGTCTTCATCACCTCCTGGGCTTCATATGTGACAGGCAGATGCCACAGTTATCAGTGCCAAAAGACAGAGCAAAGAACTGAATGTTTTAAGTGCAGTTGACGGCAAACACCTACTGTGAACAGGTCGGCAGCAAAAAAATAATGCCCTGTCACAGATGAACACTGCAGGTAGGACGGCAAAAGAAACACCAGGAGCAGCTTGCACTACAGACTGGAAAAAAATTACAATATGTTTTAAACCGGGGGTGGGGAGAAAAAGACTAATTGCTGGCCCCAGATTTATGAATGGCTACAGGATTAATGAAAAAAAGAATTGCCAAATGCCTGGATGACAGCAATATTTGCAAATGAGCAGGACTATCAATTTGTGCACTGATTATCTGCAATTTCAGGCAAAAGCCCATTAACTGCAAAACATATTTATGTTTCACTCTATAGAATTATTCTCTCTCTTACTCCCTCTCTCTCTTTCTCTGTATGTATCCAAGTCAAAGAAAATTCCAAAAGCATTAAAAACAAACATTAAAAATGACTGAGAAGATCCAAATAATTATTCCTTCAAGTATAACGTGTATTCACAGAACATAGTGTAAGATTACATGTTTTCCATGTGCAGTTTAGGGTAAATGTATTTTTTTCTAGGAATCCTTAATTGTTCATAGTCAAAACATTAGCTGAAAGGTACTCCTAACTAAAACCTACATTTTTAAGCAGCAAAAGAGAAACACAATACATAAAGCCCCCACTTTATATCTACTGGATGTATGCTACTACACCCAGAAAAGCATGTTAAGTTTGTAGCATGAAGAACTCAAAAGACAGATGTGAACATGAGAAGCAACAACATAAGCCAAATTCAGCCTTTCCCGAAAGTATCATAAATGCCGAGACCCTGGCTACTAGACCATGGGTACTGTGGACAACAGTGAGGTAGATAAGGAAGGGTATCACACCAGGCACCTGAAGAGATGCGCAAAATGAAGAACTGAAATAGAAGTATATTGTAGACCTTGCGTTTTGCCCTGTCCTTGCCAGGAGAAGGACAATAAATGGCAATTTCATTCATCAGAAAAATGCAGAAACATTAAGACTGAGTGTATCATACATGGCTCATCAACAGCTCTACTTTACAAAGAATTTCACATTGACCAACTTTTAAAGGAGTTTTCTCAAAAAAAAAAAAATTAAAAAGGAGAAAGTAAGTGTACATGTAGACTATTGACAAGTATGATTTAAAGATACACAACGCCAGACTGGCTGCAGTGTCTAATAGGACATATTTTCAATAAAATCAGTCCTTGCTGTCAGACTACTTATAATCAGGGCTTATAATGGAAAGTTAGACTTGCTAATTATAAGAATAATACCCAAAGCGTTCTGTTTCGCTGTTGACAAATGTAATCATTCATATTTCTCTGGGAGCTTTATGTTTCCATTGTGCCCATCTGTATAGCACAGCCAAATCCTTACACAAGCACATACAAGTTTTACAATGTATTTGAAATCTTAAAACATGGATAACGCTACAACAACTCATTTCGAGCTCTATTCCTATGAAATTCAAGGATTAGTACCCCTGATTATCAATATTGTTCTCAGTGTAAAAAGTTGTAATTATTGTTATATTTAGGACTCTTATTATTGGATTACAACAACCATATTGTTCAACTACAGCTGTGGCCTTTGCACATGAGAAATGCTGAAGTTTGCCAAAAAGTTAGTGTGGCTGATAATGGCAGCGGAAATCTCTTTGCTAGTGGAAGGGAGAGGAGCTTGCCAAACAACCCACAGCATCATTAAGTATCAGGAATCCCTCAAACGAAGCTAATCAAAGGAATGCATCCATTTACTCCTGATAAACACCATTACAGCAGCCTAGGCCAGCCACAATGGGGACAGGATGAGATAGCATGCATTCATCTTCCTGATTCAATGTATAAAATGACAGATTTTAAGCTCAGGGTTAGAAGTTCAGCACACTTTCTTTTCTCTTTTGCTCCCTAAAGCCCGCCCCCGAATCCTGCTTGTATTTTGAACTATTATATGGGCTGATGGGGAGGGGGGTGGTAAACATTACATTCTACCAAAATCAGAAATTCTACAAAAAGTTGTCCAAGCATTATCAAGTTTATAAAACTATAAATACTGAATGAAATACACCCCTAAAATTTCAAAGAGAAAATTCCATTATCGTCTCAATTTTTTTCCTACTTAAATCTATGCCCTCATGATTTCTGAATCAGCTCTGAGAACATGGAATATACCACCAAAGTTTTGCAAAATCAAGAGGAGGAAGTAGCATTGTCACTTTACATGCAAGAATATATTATTATGATACACAAGAATCCAGCCAGTCTAGTCTTATTTGAGATCCCATGACGCTACTGTCTGTACAAAGTAATATACCAGGAGATATGGTGCTGACCCAAGACACTTGATAAACTTCTCTTTCTCCATGAAATTCAAGCTGGCTAGTTAATAAAGGTATATCCCTCGAAAACCAATTTTATTTCTAGTCTGCTTAACTTCACAGTTTTCTCACTCTCAGTCACTCTCCTCATTTTTCACATATGCTCCAGTTTGCAGAGTACCTCAGGAGAGGGAAGTCTTCTTGGATCCAATCAATGTTTAACTTCTTCCTCAAAGTGCTACATTTATGCTCCAATTATCACAGGTAAACTAGAATACATCTCAACTATCTTATCATACAGGCATTTTTCAGTGTATATGAAAAAAAAAATTAAGGTTCTAAAAGCCATTAACTAACAGCTATTTAATTTCTGTTTCATCAGATATTTTTTTAAGATTTCAAGCACTACCATTGTCTCCTCTACAAAGATTCCTTGTACAACATTTGTCTGCATCACTCCCACTGTGGGGATTTGATGTCTTCTAGGATGTTTCCATACATCAGACGATTTAAGAAACATGTAGATGTGGCATTTCAGGGCATGCTCTAGTGGCTGAGATTGTAGGGTGTGGGTTGTGGTTTTTGTGTATGGTTGGACTTGGTGATCTCAGAGGTCCTTTCCAACTGTGACAATTCCGTGATTCAGTGACTAAGGAGTAACTTTATTACTAATTGGTTCCCCCTAACATATATAAAGCAGTTTATGAACTAGCAGAAGAAGTTTTTCTCAGCAGTGTCCTCCTGGCTTCAGAGTTTCTAGAAATTTATCTTTGTACTAGCACAAAACAACTTAAAAAAATTAAAACTCAGCTTATCACCAAACACATTCTGGTGCCTGCAAAGAAAAAGGCCACACCACTGGCTTACAAGGGAGAACAACTGGTCATCTAAAAACAGCAAATGGCTTTATAACTTCTCCAACACGTCTCTCAAGCAAACAAGTGAGCCCTAATGATACTACAGCAGGCTGAAAAGAATACCACCAGGCTGAAGCTCCTAACCAGTGTAACAATACCAGAGCTGAAAAGGGTTGGCAAAGGCATGGTCTGGTCAAAGCAAACCAGCCCTTCATCTATCCCAGCCCTACGGCTATGGCTGCACATCTCCAACGCCAATTGCACTAATGCACAGCACCTACCCTCGGAACAATTTTGCACAGCACAGCAATGACAAATATGGAATTCCCAAATATGACTAAGCATTGAAATGCAACCACTGTATCCCCTGAGGATGGGAGGCTTTGTCTAAATAGGTGTGGTATTGCCTTCTTCAACAATTTAGAAGGGGCTATAAAGCTGCAAAAAAAACGCCTGAGGACTTCAGATATGAAAGTCTTCGTTTTTCATAGCTTTTCACTTTCTCCCATGATCATTTGCAGCTGTGCTTCACACTAGCACATGACGATAGAAGTGCAAAGCCATCAAGTGTCCAAGCCTACTGCAGGCAGACAGGAGGGAAAGTTTCTTCAAACTCTGAGTGAACTCCCTCCCGTTCATTCTTCCTTCTCACAACGCCCATGCAATTCCCAGGCTTGGAGCTCTCTTTAGCAGAAGCTCACACAATTCAGCACAGTGTGAGATTTGGGATGGTTTTAGGGTTGTGGGCAGAAAAAGCTGTACATCCCCCTCCACATGACAAAGAAACATCTGTAACTTAAAAGCACTGGTCAAATACTTTGATATGTGTAGGAGTGTGTTGAAGAATAAAGGGAAAGCTACACTTCTGATACTCATCACTTCCATCACTTCACATACAATGTCTCAGTTACCATCCCACCCCTCCACAAAATATAAATGAATCATATATTAAAGGGAAAAAACAAGTATAATATGTAAGATAGTCAGAAGATGTTTATGTAAGAAAGCACACCCCTGACATTAACCAAGTAAGTAAATAAGTACTGGTTGTTCTTTCAAATGCCTTTCCATGTTTGCATTTTTACAGTGCACTCCAGAGCAGCCACATTAAACACACTGTTGTTGTCACAAGAAGGGCGCTCCTCTTCTCCCTCCCTCACATGAGCTAATATATGCTATTACGTCAAATAGTCAAATAAACTCTGCCACAGCCTTTATTATAGTTCTCCACCACCAAAACCAGCTTTGCTGCCAAGAATTTATTATGTCAGAAGGCATCCTTTAGAAGCAAGCTGGAACATCATGTCCCTGGAGACATAATACAGCAGTTGTTAAAGCTTTCCTTTACCTCAGTTCTTTACACTCACTCCCACCACTGGAAAAATCTGTTAATGGTTCAGATAAGGCTTCAAGATTTACTTTGGGATGCCATCACACAGGGTATTCAGAATTCATGCAGTCCAGCAGCATGGTTATAAGCAATGCAATTAATTTTGCAACATGAGCAATTCCTCAATTTTGCTATGGTTACACTGAACCTCTCTGGAGAAACAGTAGACAAGACGCTGAGCTTGGTTGGGAGTGCTTATATGATGACTTCCATCCATGTTCCACGTTATTCTTCCTTCCCCTAGACTTGTTTTTTCTTCTAATACCAGTAAAATCATCCACCATTTACTGTCTCTATCTGCCTACTCCCAGGAAGGATTTCAGAATCATGCCAGAACCCTAATGACATCACCCATAATCGGACCGAATATATTCAAGAAACTTTGCAAACAGTCCTACAAGTACAGCATTATTACATTCTAATATGCACAGATCCTGTGTATGTTAAGAAGCGAAAAACATTCCAGCTTTAAGCTTCTTGGCTAAGACAATCTGTTTCAAATTATATTGAAAATAGAGAGGTTTACATAAAAGTAGGGGCAAGGACAACTTTACGTGGCTGCTCTTCCCTCATGCTTGTTAAAAATGAGGAACATATTCTGTAATGTAAAATCTACAATATGAACTGTAAGCCTGTAAAGTGGGACTGCAACCTATGGAACTGGATCATGGAAAAATGCACTTGTTAGTTTTTTGTATTTTGTTTGGCAATATAATTTTTAAAATAATGTTGTCAGCTTTACCTAAGTTATAAATACATAAAAATAATAATAAAAAAATCTGTTGAAGTGACAACCTCAGTTATTTTTAACTAGTTCCTCATTTTGCATAATCACTTGCTCATACAATTTATCCATATGAACAAAAAGCAGTAACTAGGAATTAGACCCTTCAAAGACCGAATTAATCTACAGTGACATATTAGTCTCTTTCAAGTCTCGTCAATGTTCTGTCTCCAAGAAAGAGAAGTGAATGTTCACATGGAAAGTTATGTGTACATGTGTCACACAAAATTAATAACAACTTGTTTTTAACTATTAACTGCATAGCACTAAATTTATGGTAGGAAATCGCTATCCCTGAAGCTCTTCCCCAAAGAGAGGGTGAAGTATTTCATTAAATATTACCATTATACACTATATATCTTTGTGCAAACTGCTACAGTTTAGTGCTACTAACATTTTATAATACACACATTTAGTTAACCAATTCAGAGGCCTAATGCTGAGAAACCCAAAGAAAAACCTGATGTCACCACACTTTGCTGCTGTTGCTGGGAACACTGAAAACCATTTATGAAGAGGTGGAAGATGTGCACAGCGCTCAGCCTCCCAAGCAATTCACGTAGAAAGAGGCTAGAAACCTCACAGAAAATGTGCCATCCACATGAGAGCTCTACTCATACAGAGCCTTCCAGAAGGCAGCACAAGGTAAAGTGATGCTCTCATACGTCTTGCTTAGCCCTGCTTATAAACAGCTTTCCCCCAAGCCACAGAGAAGGCATGGCAAACCAAACCAGAGTTGAGATTTAATGAGGCTGCAGTTCCACAAGCTCTGGTACCTTGTTGCCATGGCTTATCACATAAAAGAAAAAGAGAAAAACATCACATACAAAGTTTTTCCACTGAATTAGGTTTGAGCTTGGCTTTCCTTTGTGCAATCCGCATCCTTTATCCTGTAATAAGCCTGACTGGTAGAACTAAATACTTGTATCAGTTAGTGTGGGATAAAGTGTCCCGATTATGGATATTCTTGCTCATTTCCACAAGACAACAACGGGGGGGAAATGCTGTTCAAACATTTGCTGTTCAAACTTATATATACCCAATTGTACTATACTTCTTGATCTTCCTTTGTATCTACTGCCCATTTAAGCATTGTGTACTTTATATTGAAAAGAAATGGAGAGGGCATACCAGTATCAAAACACTAAGTATTGCCATTGGCGCCTCATCCAGACCTAATCAAAATCTGGGGAAAAAACGAAACAAAAAAGTACCCAAAAAAGTCAGAATTTTCACTCCACGGAGTTCAACGGGACTTGTTACATGTACTGATTTTCCTACTGTATGAGAGATTCCTGATTCCATATTTATTCATAGAAGTGTACTTGAAACATAAGGTGGATGCCATTTCAAGTAGTCATAAGAGCTGGATGAATTAATAATAATTAATATTTTAATCATACTAGTTCTGCCTGACTTTGAGTGCCTTTCCCCTTGTTGCTAAAGACTGAAGGAAAAGACTGTCCTTGTTACCTGCTGCAGACTCCTTTGGTCTCATTAAATATACACTTCCTGAACCTGAGTGAGATGTAAAGGGTGTAGAGTTTTTTTGAAACACATTTATTTCAAGTACCTGTTCTAAGGTATCAAATAGATCAATGCCAGCACAATTTCTGAATGCCAACCAGTCTGTTAAATACATATTTATCAGCTGTATTCTAAATTTGCACTGCATCATATGCATCCTAGTGCTTATGTTCTATTTCAGCATCCTGTTAAGAAAGAGTAATACCTTAACACTCTTCCATTCTTTCAGAATCTCATCACTAACTTGAACTATTTCAGAAATAATGGGGCTTTTAATAATAAAGCATGCATGAAGCACTAGTAGATAGGAAATGGCAATTCTAATGCTTATAAAGATAAGGTGCAATTCTCCTCATCATGATAGGTTCTGCTCTGCTAAAGTCCCCTTCAGAGCTGGTTCTCTACATAACAGCCAGTTTCACAACTGTAACAGGAAAAAAGTGGAGAATGGAAAAAACCTCTGGACCTTTAATATTAATAGCTTGATATTAAAATGTCAACCAGTTGTTGGTATATTAAAACAAACAAACAAACAAATAAAACCCAAACAACTAACAACAGTATAAAAATGTAGGACATGCAGAAGATTTCTGGGGCAGTACTTTTTAATAGGTAAATGAACACCAAATTTTATGAGGGAAAACATAAGCAGAAGGAGATTCTGGAGTGGTCTGGCAATGCACCACCCCAGCACCTCATTCAGCCAATCTTGCAGCCAGATGACAGCATTCCTCCCTGAAGACCACTGCCTTTTGCCCAGCTGTCCTATGCTCCTTCAGCTGGAACTGTAACTTTCCCATCTGCAGCCCACTGCCACAGAACAAAAGTACCATGGGTTTTGCACACCAGCAAGAATTTAGTTGCCAACACCTGAGCACCAGTGGTGCAATCCTTAATAGACAAAAACCTGTAACACGGCTTGAAATACCTTGCCACAATATTGTGCCAGTAAGACTATGTGGCCAACTTATGGTTTCAGTAAGATAAGAAAATCTTAACCATGGGCAAAATCATGGGAAGAAATCTGACCACCATTTTCAGAACATGGGCTTGTTAGGATTCCCACGTGAAGAACACATCACCAAATCAAAGGCTGCATAATGACCATGTAAGCTTTACCCATATAACCATCACTCATTTATTCCTTTCCCAGCACCACCGCCAGCAAAATTTTTCCTCAGCACATCTGTTACTCTACCAGCTCAAACCACTCCCTCTCTTCTTTATCTCCTTTCTCTCTTTGCACCTAAACAGGAATGGGAAAAACATTTTATTCTAACATGCAATTTTCATCCTTCTCTCACCCTCCAAGGTCAGCATCCCCTGCAGCACACAGCTTTCTTAAGTGGCAGGAGCCAAACAGCAGACTGACAACAGCCTTGATGATTTAGCTGCTGTATGAGAGTGAAGCTACCCAGAGTGTTACTAGTTTTACCTTACTGCTGTTATTTGGAAAATCTGTAACTAGCTGGTAGAGGTATTAAAGTCATCCTCCAAATAGCAGGCTTGCAATATTATAGTCAAAACCAGAAAGAAAATTATGTTTCTTCTGCATAAAAATTCAAACTCTGAGTAACCTGTAGGGATCCTCCCCTCCTATCAGGAGAACTGCATCTCCACCATTTGCAGAGAGAATTTCATTATAACCTATTCACAGTATAAGAGAGTCTTTGGCAGACAGAACAGTGCTTTGATTTCCAAGCATTCAACAGGAGATCCTATTAATGAAACACTTTAACCCACACTGTTCAGGTAGGGAGTGATTCGTTAACATGTGTCTCACAAAGTCTAAGCACCACGTTAGTGTTGGGCCCATCTTCTCTGACACAATTTGACACTTCAGTCATATGTTAAGCTCTGAAGCATCTGTTCCATAATAAACTGTTCCGTGCTTGCCAAGAACCTAAGCATTGCCTTTTGGATGAGTACTGTTAAGTTGCAAGCCATAATTTAATACTCATCTGACATTGATGGTGACCCAACGTTTAATGGAGCTTAATGCTCTTCTGATGCCACTGATTAAATTATTGCTCAGTAGTCCAGTTTCATAATCTACAATTTGCAAGGAAGCAAGACAGATACACAGGCACTATCTCCTCTCACATCAGTGAATCAGTTCACTGGCAGGGAAAGATTCCCTAATTGAAGTTATAGGTAAGTACACTACAGTGCATCATTCGTCAATACAGAATTTTGTTCAGATGCTTAAGTCAATTATATTATTATGAAAAAGCAAAGTATGAATTATTCCCAAGTGCAAGGGGAAAATATGGGTAAAAGCCTTGACCCAGCATGTGCAATGACTTCATAACGTCCTGAGCACTGTCCAGGAAACTCAGTCCTCTGGCCAACAGGAGTTTCTATTCATTTTTCCCCTGCTAGGTTGTTTAACAGCTTGGTCACTGCTTAGACACAGCTGTGCAAACAATCTTTCAATGTTTGGCCTGATGCTGTTGAACTCCATCCCAAAATGTCTCTCCCCTCCTTTCTGTACATATGATGAGGAAGGCTAATTCGGATGCACAGGATTATAGGCTTTCATAATCTAACTTAAATCTGTAGATCCTAACATTTTTGAGATATGAAAGAATTTTAATAAGTAAATTAGCCAGTTTCAATTTATATCTAAGACTGTTGGTAGCAACAGTAGTTTCTAAATCATCCCAAGAAGGCCTATTCCCATCTTGAAGGGAAAAAATGCCCCGTGAACGGCCAAATGTTTTAAAACAATTAGAAGCATTTAAACAGAAGCAATGAGAAAGTAATGTTTTAAAAATGCCTTGGATGAGAACAACTAGAAAAAGTTTCTGAGGGTACAGACATAAAAAACAACTGCTTTTTTTTTTTTTCAGCTTCCCAGAACGTAAACCCTTCATCCCAGATAAAACAGAGGGACAGTGTCAGCGAACAAGTACTTCTGCAGAACTATTCATTATTACATTATTTTCACAGCTATTGGCAACCCCAAAACATACCACCCTCAATAAAGAAACTAAGGACTAACCACACACAAATTGAATGCTAGATGCTAGCATGAATACAATGTTAATGTTGCCGAAATAAAATAAAAACAGTCAACATCAGAAAATCCCCAGAGTAAGGTTTCCAGGGTCTATGTACTTCAGCTACATTGTAGTTCTCAAGTATCGGTCTAATTTCTGAGGCTCTACAGGATTTCAACTTCAAGCATGTGAATACTCTTACTGAAACTAGAGTAGATCACACTAGTGCTTTATGTAAGAGTGAGTCTGCACATCTTGTTAGGTGCTGAAGCTTTAGTTTTAGCAGAAAGTTGCAGAGTTGCTCATGTCCCTTCTGCTGTTAGTGGGCAGAGACTAAATAATTTAATTGGTATTACAGAAGGTACAAACATCAGACCTAAGTATGTCCTTTACAGTCTCTCTCAGAAATTAATGTGATTACCATAGAATATTGTGAAAACCTCAAAAGCATTTAGAGATATTAAAGAAAAAGCTTTCCCATTAAACACACAGTATTGGACAGTACAATATATTACAACATGTTCCAAAATTCATTTTAGTGCAATTTTATACAACCATAAGGCCTCCTGACTTCTTCTTTCATTTTTCTTTTTTATCCAGAAATCTTTTATTATTGGCAGAATAACTTGATTTTTTTTTTTTCTGAATTTGGTCTTCAAGACTTTCTCATGGTACAAATTAAAAAAAAAAAAAAAAAAACAACAAAACATCCAGTGTTTGAAACATGCAATAGCTGGTAATTACATTTCAAGGAGTTAACCTTTGCACAGAACCTGACAACCTAACACACTGCCCACAGGAATAAGCTCTCCAGCTCAAACCCTGCACTGAAATCTCAAGAGGTAGGGTCCCAGTTGTCTCCTTGTGAGGTACTTGTAACCTCTTACTGTTTCTCAGACCTTAAGACACTTTGCCAAGGATAAACATATCTTTAGGATTCTACAAACTGTGAAGTATACACAAAATTTCTTCCCTTTTTAAAAAGAAATATTTTCTGTATTGTCAAGCCCACAAAAATGTATTTAGTTCTAGCAGAAACTGACCTTCTTTTGTTTGTAAACAAAAGTCTATTTTCCTGCATCTCAATTCTTCCCAAGACCTTTGACTGCAGCAGTCATTGCCTGTGGTCCACTGTCTTTCTCCACGGGTGAGAGAGGCAAGGAGAAAGAAGTGCATTTTGGCCTGGTCCCAACTCATCAACAACAAGCGGGAACAGCCTCAAAAGTTCCTCTCTCCCATCCCTAATTCCCACGTACAAAACCACCACCATTCCTCCCCACTTTGGGTCCCTCACTGCGCCTGTTCCAGCTGGGGAAGACTTTGGTGTGACCACCTCCGATGTCTACCCCAAAACCGTTTGATGTCTGCTCCATGCTTTCCCAACGTGGGCAGCCAGACAACCCGCCACTTGCTCCCTGCAAGGCCAGGCTAGAAGCTGCAAGAAGCCACACACCACCCCACAGTGTTTCGGCCTGTCTCCTGCTCTCCGTGTGGGATGGGATCCCATCTGCTGCACTGCTGGGGCATTGCTGCTTGTACAGAACTGCCTGTACCCTCATCATCAGCAAAGCTGGCAAAAATTCCTCACAGCATGAATTCACCATGAAGAACTCACCCACCACAGCTTGAGGCAGGTCATGGCCATTTAGAACAGCAAAGGGAAGGACATGGGGTTGATTAGCAAACTTTCACTGATATTTTCCATGGCATTCTCTTCAGAGTTCCCTGGAATATACCATTAAAAATGAGTGTTTGCTTTTAATATTTTGCACTTTCTCTTTTTTTTATAATACAAATAGTTACATGAAAATTATCTTGATTAAATGCCAATTTTGCACAGAGGAATAGATCTCAATTTAAGCAAAAAGTCCTACAATTACAGACCTCTGAAGGAATTGGCTGTTTTACTGTTATTTGAAACCTTTTGAACATCAGGCTAAAAACATAATAAAAAGCTGCACTTCAGTATTTTGAGGATTTCTCAGGCTTATAAATTTTCCTTTAATATGTAATTGAGAGAGCTTCTTTTTAAAGTTAGTCAGGAGTATATTCCAAATAGCTTTTTAAATAGCTAACTAGTAGTAGGGAAGAAAAAAGCAATTCAACGAATGTGTCACTGTTATAGAACCAATGTTGTATCACGCTTATAATATTTCATTAAATAGCAGACCTTTAGAAGATAAGAAATCATTACTTTCAACCATGAGTGAAAGTATTCACCTTTGCACCAAATGCTAAAAATGCCTAAACATTTTGAGGCAGTAAAAGAATTATTTTATTACTATTTTGATATTTCAGGCATTTAAAGACATTATTTCTGGGCAAAGAAAATGTAGCTTGCTTAGGCCAGTAATCTCAATGCTTAAAATTGCTNAAAAGAAAAAAGACATGGTGATTAAACGTTTCATGTCCTTTAATAGCTAAACTGAAGTGCTAATGAGTGTTCAAAACATGACAAAAATGTCAATTGTTACAAAGCTTCTTGCTACACTGTACAGCAATGAATAAACTTGACTTTTCTGGTTTGCTTGAGTCAGAATCAGAACACTGCAGACCTGGTAGCGCCTTAAGCGCCCAGTTACACAGATTTAGTCTTCACAGGACTGCCTTACGGGACTTTACACGTGCCTCTGCTCACACCTATCCACCGAGCAGGCTTTCTGACTTCTCTCTGCTCCAAATAGTCCATGCTATTGTACAAGGGCAGCCATCAATTTCAGAAACCTAATTCTAATTAAAAATGTGGCATTAACCCCATCTTTGCCTTCTACAGATTAACTAACCTGAAAAAGGTTTCTTTGTTAATCGTGAGAGTTTACCACACACTTTCTTTGGACACAGGCCTGTCTCCCATGCCAAGTAATTTCACTCCCAGTGAGGACATCAATAACCCACGAACGCTGCAGGGAGGTACAGGACTGCAGCAAGAGACACCTCCCCCTGCCCCACACTCACCAGTGCTCCTCCAGCACAGACATGGAGCTGCCACCTCAGCCTCTCTGCTTGCACATCTGGAACATGGAGCCCACATCAGTAAGTGCACAGCTGTGGGCCACAGTGAGATCCTGGGAATACCTTCTTTTAGTCCCTCTACCAAAAGCCTAAGTGTCTCCACTTGCTCTTCCCTGTGATCTGCCCTGGTAAATGCCACGAGCATTTTTCATAATATCTTACCACTATGAGACAAAAAAAAAAATAAAAAAATGCATAGCTCACTGGCTTACTGAAGACACTTTGCATTAATCACTTCATTTTTCTCTTTTTTATGTTGGCATCTTTTCCTATCAGTCTTGATATTTTAATATCACCAATTCTTTTATACAAACTCAAAAACAGAAAAGGCTTAGTCTCCAACTCTAAGATGATGTAATTTCGAATTTTCCTTGAGAAAGTTCATAAATACCCTTGGAAACATTCTTTTAAAAGCCTTCACAAATACTGATGCAAATAAAAGCTAAGGCTTACAAAAATGTAAACATTTTCTGTAATGTTATTAATAATGAGTACTCTTCAGGACCCAAACTGATATTTTGAATTTACCACACAAACATACTATACAGACTCACCAGACAATCGGCTAATCTTATCTGCAGAGGATTTAAAAAAATCTTTTAAGTCCTATTATGTCCTGACTCATAATCAGTAACTTACTGAGCAATATGTACTGAGGTCCCTCTCACTCTCATAACAAATGGGATGGGGATCCAGCTGATATCCACAGCAACACCACATACCAGTATCTTGTCAAAGCACTGGTATTTCTCACAGCTTCAAGGAGCTTCTGAAATAGATTTTGACAATGCATTTGTTTATTTTTCATCAGCAGAATTTTGTTTTGTAGTGCCTTGCTTATCATTGTAACAGTGATCAAGATCAAAGCAGACCTATAGTTTATAGCAGGCAGGAATTTTACACCAAAGGGTTTCCTATTACTCAAAATAATTTAATCAGATAATCTATATGAAACAAAAACCTTGAAGTGCTCTTCTTTCTCCTATTCATATATTTCATGTATGACAAACTAGGTCATACAGGGCCTACATTTTGCAGAGCCTAAGACAACACGCACCCATCCGCTTGGTTTCCAGCACCAAGCCTCTCCCAAAATACCACCTTATGAATTACAAACACTCTCTCCCCTCCTACATTCAGTCAGAATAATGGCAAAGCAGATGGCAAATTGTGATGGCTTCTACTGCTCAGCCAGAAGTGTGCACAATTATCACATGCTTACCAGATCTCTCTCTCCAAATAACCTACAGAGTAATTCACCTTTTCTGCCATGCCATTCAGTCGATTATGTCCTTGGTGAATAATTCTCTACTTAGGGATGAAGAAAGGTGCCTACTCAAGCCCCTCTCCATCCCTTCCTTCCGGGGAGGTGGGGGTGGTTGGTCTTCTTAACACTTTTGCATTTCCAAAAAGCATCCAACTTGTTTGGTCAAGAGGCTTAGCAACAATATACTAAGTAGAAACCTCATTTGTGAAATTTTAAGCCACTAATTAAGATTTTCCCCCTTTTCAATGTGCTACTGAATCTGCACTAACATGACCACCAAAGAATTTGTCAAGGCACTGCTTGACAGCTGGGACAAAAGTTAATGGGGTTTTTAATCCTCAGTCCATCACACAGCTTTTGGCACAAGAAAAAGATAGGAGGAAAAGCAGAATACATATGATTTGTTTAGAAGGTGGCTCCATCTCAACAGCCGATCCAGCTTCCCAGCTGGGTGAAGTTCCTCAGACCTCCAGGTCTCAAATCAGGAGTGACAGGCAGCATGGCAGTCTTCAACTCCCACCTGTGCACATGCAGATCCATATGGAAGAAATCAAAAGTGCTGCAACAAGAAGACCACTGGAAAAACATACAAAGCTTCAAATAATCTGAAGAGCGTCAGCTCACAATGATTGCCTAAGAAAGTACAGACAATCCTGCCTCTTCACTAGAAAAGGCATTTTTCCTGCCTGACAGCTTTTAATAAGGTTGCTAGCAAAGGTATACACTGTTGTAACAATTTCTTTATTTAAAACGGATTCCCAAGCTTCATGTATCAAACTAAAGGTCCTTGAACTTAGTCTTGCCATAAAGCTGAGGCATTTACACATGCAGAACGAACTGTATCTTATGATACTTAGACTGAAAATGTTTTCTCTATTAATGATTAACAAATCTTTGTATGTTCCAATATATAAAATGCCTTAATGCCTTATTACTTCTAAGTTATACAAGTCCAAGGCAGAGGTGTCCTACAAAACCAACATCAACAAGAAATGAATCTGTCAAACAGCAAACCAGTTCTGCCTACCAAACAAGATATATGCAGAGTAATATAATGAAGGGGTTTTAATTAGCTGGGCACATAAAGCTGTTACAAGATGAATTTCTTTCATTAAAAAAGCAGCCAGTCAGTTAGAAATGCTTCAGTGCACTTAAAGTAGAGATGACACAAGGCGTTTAACCTTCTCCGTACTCTGTAATGAGAGGGAGTTGGAGGACTTGCAATGCAGGGGTTGACAAGCAGCCTCTTCACCTGATGCTGAAATACTGGTAACTCCCCAGTAAAGCCAACCACACAGAGGGTCCAGCAGCACATGGGGGGAAAAATCAGAGGTATAAAGAACAATTTTCTCTAATTTTGTGTAGTCATGCAGAAGAGTCTCTTACAAACCTTAATGTAGGATTTTTAAGGCCTTCCAGTTTTGAGTACCGAATTGATGTAGCCAATACTGTGGTACCCACAGCAATATGCTGTTACTTTGCATAATGGCTGCTTAGTTTCAGCACTAGATACTACAGGTTTTGGCTACTTTGTAGCCATCTCTGTATTACTTAAATATGAGGAATTTTCTTCATTTCTTGTTTAGCTTTGTTTTTCTTTTCTTTTATAATCTTAGTGAAATATTTGCTCATTAGCAAAAGCAATTTCTCTTTTCCAGGGTTACATCTCACACCACATGGGTCCTGAGTCAAGCACTTTTTTTATACATGCAAATTCAAAAATGTTACAAATATAACTTAAAAAAAGAATTTAACGTAAAACAGAAGTGACTGAGAATATTTATGCATGCATAGCACGCTTTTTTTCTCCACTTAAATTACTCTGCTTTCTAAATCATACATTTGAATCCTAACATACTGTTCCCACTTCCCCGCTTGTTTCAGGATAAAGTTGCACCTCAAATAAGGGCTAGAGCAACTTCTTCTCCCACAGGGACCATGATAAAAACACTGATGAAACATCAATGAAAAACCCACTGCATTGATTATTAGCAGAGAAGGTACCCTCCCCAGGCCAACCGAGAGACTCATGCACTTAAAGACAGAAATCAGATGCCTGAATTTACGACCACAGTCATAAAAAGCTGCTCTCAATCTTTCAGGGCATGATTGCAGACAATTTTATCTGATCAAATTAGGATGGAGACAGACCCATCCTTGTCTCCAAATCCTGTTCTTGCCAGTGCCATCATGGGCACACCACCAGCATGTACACACACTTCAGCCAAGATGCTCAAGGTATTTAAGAGCACAGGGAACCTTATGCTCCAAGCCGTCACTCCCAGGAGCATGACAAGATTCTGGATAAAAATATAGTCCCGAAAGCAAAGCTAGGAATCCAAGACTCCCCCTTGCAGCTAAATGGGGATTTGCTGGACAGCAGTTTCTTATTTTTAACATGTTTTTGGGAACAGTGATTACAAGATCTTGTATGAATGTTGGATTGTTCCCCTTCAGTTCAAAACAAGTCATTGTTCTAGGATGGGAAACTGTGGTTTCTCAAAAGACAAACAGCCCTTCTCGCTTGTTTCATTAAACTGGCAAAAGAAAATTTAATTGAAATTAAGAAAACCCATACTCAAACAGATCCACTGGAGAAAAACAATTGATATTTATGTGCTGTTGCCACTTTGCACTCATTACAGGGGCTAATGTTTTGCAAGACACATCTTTTAAACCTTACTAAGCTTATTATTTACTATCTCCTGACAAGTATGACTTCATTTCAAGAGCTGGCACACATCCCATTGTGAGAATCTAATCTTTAATAACATATTCTAATTAAAAATGCACATTTAATGCTAAAAACAAAAGCTAAACTTCAAAACAAAACAAGAAACATTCGTTTGACTAAACAAAGCAATTGGATTAGCGAGCATAGAGCAAACTTAAATAAAGTCACATATGCCACAGCAAAAAGTCATTAAGGAAACGGGAGGAAAAAAGGTAAAAAAAACCCAACAGGCAGAAACTCTTTATAGCTGGCCTTATCCGACCTCTCCGGACTCCTAGCTAGTTTAATTCCCATCTGTCATATGATAATAACTTTAAAGAGAGCACAGTTAAGAACTCATCAAAAGTTCATTCTAGTAAATTGTTTTTACAGTGCTTGATTACACGCAAGAAGGGTGCGTTCTTCTGAGGAGCTACATGGATTTATTTTTCTCAGCACTGATGGCTGCTTTTTACCATTAAACCATTTCCAATGTAGTATTTAGCGCTGTTCCACAGTGATACAAAAATCTTAAATTACTGAGCAGTAACCAAAAACAAATGACCTCTTGAGATTTAAATACTTAATCATGCCACTAAAAAGCTATTTCTACCTATTTGCTCATTTTTAAATTACTGTAATCTGGAAGCCATTTTCTTTCTAGGGAGTACAGTCATAACATTTGACACTACTGAAATGCTTTGAACTCAAAAACTTTTAGCTACAACTTTATGAGCTGCCATAACACAGATTCTACCAAAGAAAAGTACATAGATAGATTTGCAATTTTAGAAACAATTTTATTATCAATTGAAACTAAATCCTGACACACATCGATCTTTTCCTTCAGAGGTCTCATTTTAATTCTTTCTTGAAGTGAATTTTGATTTAGTAAGATTTATCAAAACGGTGTTCTGCAGGAAACTCCTTCCAGTATTTGAGAACACTAAAAGAGAGGGTACAGGCTTAAGATTTATAATTTTAATCTTAGGAGAAATACAAGTCAATTCCCTTGTAGGAGGTAGACCACATTGCCAAACATATACCAAGAGAGGAAATCTAATGAAATTACAAGATAGTATTAAAATTCCTAGATGTTATTTAGCTTTGCCTGTTGAGTTGATTTCATACATATGCAATTCAAGAGTTATGAGCATGTTCATTTTTCCTTTGGATGTAAAATGTCACCATTCTCATCACAACCTGCAATATATTATCAACTGGAAAAACAATGTCTAAGGTAAGTGTCTTTAATATTTGTTTTTTATAAGGGATCATGCAGCAAAAATTTTATTCTGTCTTCTCCACACTCTTTTCACACAGAAAACAAAATTTTGGTTAATTTTCATTTTTTCAAAGGAGCGTGTCACATATTGACGTTATCCTTTCAATTATTCTATTACACACACAGCACTTATTCCCCTAAACAGGAGTTTGCACAGATTTGCAGAGGTGAAAAACAGAACACAAGCCCCCATTCCACAATCCCTGGTATTCAGATACTCAGGCAGCCACCTACAGCACACCACTGCATCTTGTTTGGGAAGCATCATCTCAGGGAAGAATAAAACCCTATGTCTGATAACACCACCAGAGGCAGTCACTAATTGTCCAGTCTGTTCAGGTTTACTCATTCATATCTCGTTATCATTAGTTACCTCCAGTTCATAATTGAATAGTTCAGTGTGGCTTATAGTGAACTGAAGAACAATAGTTAGGATGAAAGAGCAAAACTGGACGATGTCCAAATAAGTAACAGAAAAAGGTTCTAATGACCAAGACAGAACATGGAAGAAATCCGGGAGCTCCTTCTAAACTAACTTTGTAAGCTTCTCATAACTAAAATTACCTTTAGCTTTCTGCAAAAAAATTACATATTTTATTTATTTAGTGAATAGTACATAGTACAAGGGGTATATTTGTATTGAAAAGTGATTTTTTTGTCTTGCACTAAGTGGGATTTTTTTCACCAAAATCTTGGGTTGGTCAGCTAGTAAAATCATTTTCAAATACTGACACTTCCATCAGGCTAGCAGTCCTTCAGTAGCTTTGCCACAACACTTCAGCTGTCTTATTCAAGCCAAGGTAGTTGCCAGAAAACACCGAATCCTTTATTTAAAAGNACAAAAAAAAAAACGACAAGGCAACACACTAATCCTAGGAATATAGAAGTTTCATCACTGCATATGCTCCATTTTACTTTCTATAGTTGCTAAGGGTAGCTTTGTCATAACTCAGGCAGGCATTCAAATGCTATGCCAGTAATGCAATTTGCTAAAGCAGACGTTTAAAACAATACTTTGAAGGCTATGAAATATACAGTCCTTTTCAAAAATGAGTTTACATGCTTTTAGGGATTCCTGTCGTATACCTAACTTCTCTATTTTTCTAATGATAAACTTTCCTCCTTCTTTCAAACATTCAGATTGACAGATATGAAAATTTCTCATGTGCAGTGATTACGCTTCCAGGGTGAACCTCTCTCTCTTAAATCCGCATGCAGAGCATGACAAATTATTCACACTACACTGTGCTCTTGGACTCAATTATTAGGGCTACAGCAATAGGCTTTTGACCATAGACTGCATTAAACAGCTAGGACCCATACAGTTTAAAACATACAGTTATGTAAAACATATCGGCTAAAGTAATGAAAACTACATCTGATTTTGAAGTTCAGTACCCAACAGTGAAATTACTGATCACAGGTATTTTCAAGAGGGCTTGTGGGGCATAACACTCAAGACTATACTAAAAAACTTAATGAGAAATTTAAGAAACCATAAGTCTCCACATTCTAGGTTAAAATAACATATAGTTAGTTTTATTTGAAAATACTTGAAGACCGCAATATTTGAAAAGAGCAATAAACACCTCTCTGAAAAGCAATAATGATTGCTTCATCATTGTGCCCTTGCAAGCAAGGAGAAGCAGACTACAAAGATACGGGTACAGACTACAAATACAGTTTTGTATTTTTTTTCATATTAGCTCTAATAAAACAAAGTCTACCAAAAAAATCCACTGGTTGACCTCTGAAGAGAAACAAAGACAAAGGGCACATGGCTCTGTCCAGGACCATAAAGAAACAATAAACAAGCCAGCCAGAAGTGAACCAGTGCTGGACACTCAAAAAGGTACTTTTTGGAAATTTCACCTCATACTTCAGTCACAATTTACTCAGAATAAGACAAGAAGAAAATTGTTATTTGTTGGTGTTTAAAAAGAGAACCCAAAGCAGGATGTGTGAAGATTCACAATAGTTGATGGTACCCAACCTAAGTTATTTTTTTAGAGAGCAACTTCTCCTTTGCATTCTACAGGTCCCTCCACCACTATTTTTTGAAAATCTGAAACAAAACAAGAATGGCACTGCACCTTGCAAATCAGATTATCAATTGTGTAAAAGCAACAAACAAAACTACACAGTAATTAAAAAAAGTAAGGAAGGCACATCTCAGTCATCGATATCAACAAGGGGAGTCCAGTTACAAAGACTTTAATTATTAACATGGAATTTAATCGCTCCACTAGAGTTAACTTTCCCAGTATTATGAAGAATGCCAGTGAGCCTTAAGCAACCACACCTGGCCAAGATTCCAGGTTCATATCTCACTAAAAACACTAAGGTCTCTTGTCATTCCCATGAACGGTTTCACTGTTGACTCAGAGGGAAGAATGCCATCTAGTGAATTACTCAGACAATATTGGCATGTCCCACCTATATTTACCTGGCCTCATTATGCAGAGGAAGGTTTTCTTCACCTTCTTACTGACATGAAGATTATCAGGAGAGAAGGGAAAGAGGAAAGGAAGGGAGGCCAGGGAAGAAGAATCTATTTTAAAATAGGTCATTTATAGCTGTAGCTATTGGCAACTGGTGGATGGGGCCAAACTAAAAATAAATTCTACACTTTAACAAAAACAGTAATATTATAAACTTCTACACAGTCAACAATCATCTTCTGTGGGAGGCAGGAGCGCTTTAGAAGTGAACTAGCCAGCTGCTCAGCATCCATGGGTATGTTCATCCTTCCAAATACAAGAGGGCCAAGTAGGAGGTCCCAGCACCACTCCTGCTTAGCTCCTACCCCAACGCTCCTCCAGGCCATTTTGGCCAGCTCACACAGGAAGATTCCATTCCAGCAGCAGCACTAGACCAAGCGATGCAGGCATAGTGATATCTGAAGTTACATGAAAATGGCTTATATGTTTGCACAGCTCAGCTGGACATAACCTGACAGTCCACAATGGACACCAGGAAAATCCTAGCAGAGGAGTCTGCACAATACTCACCACAAAAAATTCAGCATTTCCAAACAAAGACCCTGTTCCGTTCAAGTCAATGGATGTTTGATGCTGATGTGCATCTTAATCTGTTTATTAAAGAAAGCTAATTGAACCTTTAATTTAAAGGCTCAATTAATTCTCATCAACTTTTTGCCCTCTTCACACAACAGAAAAGGTATAATACAAAAATATAGCACCTTGCATCCCACCGTATTAAAATAATACACTTCAGCTGAACATAGTTTAATTACAGCTTACTCTGGTACACTCATATATTAATTAACTGTTTACTTGGAAATTCCCACCATATGGTACTGTAGCAGATGTTAATCATGTAAGGCCAAACACTTTGAAATTACTGTTCTAGGCACTTCATCTGAGGTACCAAGTGGCATAAATTTCCACTTAAAGGATAAACTGGAAATGCCAAGCACCCTACAAGATGACACTCACGGCTATTTTCTCAAAGATAATATTATTTGGCAGATAAGCAGAACAGAAAGGGCTAGATTTTTGAGCCTCCAGTGCTGTAAAATGACTTGATATACTGAATTTCCTTTGCATAAGAGAAATGCCTGCACTGGAAACCTCAAGGAAAAATTTGTTTCCTCTACCAGACATCTGCTAACCCCCATATACGGTGAGGGGAAAATTTGTCCATGAATGGATGTTTGTGTAGCATTCCAGACCTTGCGTGCTCCAGCCCCATGGTCCTGTGTCTTCCAGCTCTTCACCCTTCAATTGCAGGAAAGAAGCATTCTGAGGAGCAGTAGATGTTTGCCCTTGGACAGTCAGCTATTTTAAATTTTACGACAAATATCCTGCTAGGTCCAACTGTCCCACAAGAAGAAATTAAACACCCTTATTTCAGGTAATTACTTCACCTTTTTAGAAAAAGTGGATGAGTTTGAAGTTGGAAGAGACAAATGAAGAAAATGTGGCATTTCACAGTTTCATGACACAGCCTTTCCAGAATTGGATTAGTTTTTAGTAAGGTATTTGGGAGCTCTTATCCTACAGAATTTGTTTTGATAACTATTCAGCTTCTAAACTGAAGGTTTAAAGGTTTCATTAAGTAAATTATTTAAGCAGTAAGTGTGATAGTAGAACAGTTTTATTTTATTTGGACCTAGAAATCTATAGCTAAGTTATACTGCTAAAGGTAAATGCTTGCTACAGGTGATCATTGACATAGTTACCCTATGATTTAATGAGAAAGTGGTAACCTACTGAAAAAAAAACACAAGCCACCAGCATCTACATAACAAGGAAGCCTGAGGAACCAGCTTTCTCTTTCTCCTGGTTGCTTATCTTTGAAGGAAGAATTTTCTCAGGAAACAGCTTTTCCTTATTCCTCTGGAAATCGGTAACAAATATGAGTACTTGACTCTGAGAAATACAATACAATCAAATGCTACAGTAACTTTACTGAGATTAAATGGTTATCTGCACTTCTGAGGACACGACAGAAAGGCTAGACCCATTTGCCAATTTGGGTTTTAGAAAATAAAACTGCCTGGTTTATTATTGCCAGAGCACTAAGAGACAACTACTTGCAAAGATTCTAAAAATACAACTGTATATATATATTTCAAAATTCTCATCTGAAAAGTGATCTGGTTTATATCGCTGCCTTGCAAAATCCTTGACACCCATTAACCAGAAAAGGCATTTGTAGATTGCTTAGTTTAATACTGCAGTGTGCAAATAAATCTGAATAAGATCAGAATATAGAGCTTTGCTGAACTGTTGCAAAAAACCACTTGAGAAAACATATTGTGAGGCCATATTTAAACTAACAGATGTTTCAGAAACAGAACAATATGTTCAAACAAAATAAAGGTGTAAATGGGCAGTGTTGAAAGAGCTTCACAACTAGCACATTAATTTCGGTGGTGAGTGAGATCACCTCATCTAGGAAAGCTCCCTCCTGAAAAAGATCATTAATTTAGAAATGAATTCTCATGTTCTGCTTAAAATTTGGCTGCATGAATTATTTGCAGAGTGGCTGCTTATGTAACATTGCCTTTGCTATGGCAACACCCGGGCTGTTGGGTTTTGTCACATCCCCCTTTCAATTGCAGTTTCATTTTCTGCTGATAAACAATGGCAGGAGAGGTTTCTAATCACAAAGCAAGATGCTCTAAAACACATCACCGTGACTGATGCGGTGGCCATTGATATTGCTGAAACTCTTAATGTCAGAAGGGCAAACGAAAAGTGAGAGATCCACAGGAAAAATAAACAAGCTAAAGAGAGATATCTTCCAGCGCTGCTTTTACTCCACCTTTAAAGCTTAAAACTAAATTTGGGAATGGTGCAGTTTGACTCTTGACTATCTGTCTTTGTACAAATACCCCTTTTCAAAAAGGCCTCCAACTTATCTTACTGAAATTCATATTACTTTCTTACAAATGGAGTAACTATCTTTAAAAAAGTTTGGGAGTTCATCAAAATTAAGCTCCAACTACGGCACTATTTCATATTTTTCTACACTTTTCTGTAGATTTTCTTGCTACGCATTACAGTAAAAGTCATAACTCTATTTAATACCATCAATTCAAAGGTAATGGAGTACTATATGTACCCTCTGATATCACAAAATTTCAGTTTGCTTTTCTTGGGAGAAAAAACTGAAGAGTTTTAAACCTGACAAATTGTAAAACATCTGATCTATTCCACATATGGCTCTTAACAATGACTATTCAAGTTGATGACTATTCTGCAGCTCATCAGTCATCTACACAAACTTCACAAGGAACTAAATTTTCGGAATCCAAACATTTTTCATACTCTTAACCATCCAGCTTTTGCTTCCCTGAGACAAAACTCAGGGGAGCAAAACTCAACTGTTTCCATATTATTTCTAATAGTTGCATTTGTTAAGGGCCCTATCAAAAGCAACATGAAGGGTAGTAGTACAAGAAAGCACCTTTAACTCAATGAACCATTGAAAAACAAAATAAAACAAAACAAAACAAAACAAAACAAAAAGATGGACAAAATTGAAAGCCCAAAATGATGCACACGCATTTGTAAAAGCACATCTCCTTATCTACTGTAAAGCAGATGCTCAGAGGCCTTTGTAACACTACAGTCCAGCCTACACTACAGAAAAAGCTCTCTCCTAAACTTTGTCCATAAGAGAATCTTCTTCAGAAAAAGCCAAGGCAAAAATTGAGGTAGGCCTGATAGTGACCCTGAATACAGGAACTATCATTTTTTAGGTTTTAAGACCTAAATCCATTTGCTAGATAATGCAACAGGGTTTGTGCTTTCGCTGATGACCTTCCCTGTTACTACCTAATGGTTCAGGACCTGCAGCAGGATGTGGGTGCTGCCAGAGAAGTCAGAGGGCTCTGCACATACAGGCACAGGAGTAAAAGAATCCCCGTGGCAACATTTTTTTTTAAATTGTTATTAAATATGAGACTCTTTCATTTCAGAGCATTCTCACAAACCCTTGCACTGTCTTGACAAATAACACATAATTCCCTTTACACCAAGTGGAGGACAGCTGTCAGCAGCCCGTGATGACTTTGTGCACACATACTACTGGAAATGGACATGAACTTCTGTACATGATGATCAGACAGAAACTCATTCTTAAATCCATGTCATATTCAATCATCCAGATGGGGAACTTTTGCACTATGCTTTCTCTTTGCTATCACACTCATGTTTCTCCTTCCCTCAGTCCTTCTGAATATTTATGTCCTTCTAAATGCTGGTAGAGTACACTTTATGGAGGTAAAAAGCCCCCATTCTTTAGCGTTAGAAGCCTTTAGAGCAACCCCATGCCCCAGATGTCAATTTCTTGAGTATGACTACCATAACAACAGTTTAAGCCCTATGAGCTTAGTATAAGCTTTATGAGCTGTCATTCAACAAACAAAAAATAAATATTTAAGCTTTGTTAGGTAAAGTAATATTGATTTTTCCAGGTGGATTGCCTTTTTGAACAGATTCCACCATTGAGACATTGGTACTGAATTAAAACTAGAACACTGTTTAGAGCAGCAAGTCCTTATCAAAGTACAACCATTATAAATAACCTCAGACAAAAGGAGCTAAATTACAAGACTCAGTTAAAAACATCCTGATGTTTGAAATGTGGTTTAGATTTCTGAGGAGCTGAGAAAGCTCAAAGACACATCTGACATGTTCCCTTCCTGAGTCAGTGAAAGCCATGACGTTGGACGGAGTTCGCCTATGCAACATGTCGACGTCTTGCAAGGCAGCAGTAGAATCCACACATGTCCTCCAAAGGGGAGGCAGAGGAGGTGATTGACACAGTTTCAGCTCACTGATCCATGCAGGGCCTTTAAAATTAGTACTAAATAGATGAAAAGCAAAATAATACACAGTTTAAATCAATTTAAATATTCATTTTATCCTCCACATACAATATGCCATCCTGTGGGAGAGATGAGCTAATCCATCTGCTCTTTTTCCAGCTCTATGACAGTTAATCTTCTGTCCGTGGGTTCACTTTAAATGATAAAAGAACTCATATGCTGACACAAGCTGCACTCGTTTTGTCCTTTTCATTTGCAAAGTTTTAACTGGTACTTTGGTCCACTACCTATCATACATGTTTTCATAGTCGAAATTTAGGTAGTCGCTTATTTGCATAACCAGTTCCAGGTACAATGCTGTATCTCAGCAGCATTAGAGTCCACAGGCTAATAAAGGTTCCACTGACCAACTACATATATCAAGGAATTAAAAAAAATGAGAAGATACTGGAGAGGCTGCATTTATTCCATGAAGACCCACAGCCTTGAGCCTGCTCCCTGTCCAGCCATCCAGCCCAGAGCTCAGCACTTCTATCTAATGCTTTTGAGCTGGAACTCTTTCCCCATCTTAATTTCTCACATCTTTTAATATTAAGCCCGATGCTTTATTACTGCCCTGAACAAAATGCCACTGAGGTAATGGCTCTTTTGCCTAAAGAATTCCAGACAGGGTTTTTTATTGCAAATGTTCAGGTCATACCAGCAAGACCATCACAAAAACACTGAGAGCAATAAAATCTAAAGTGTTTCATTTCCCCTTACTTTCAGATAACTGTAAACAATGTTAAACAGTAGGATTTTCCTTTTTCAGGAAAGATTTTGCTTTGAACATTGAAATTTATTTTGAAGAATGCTCTTTACAGAGCTGCTCTGAGCACGCAGATCATAAAGCATGGCACTTACTTCAAGGAAGAGGTTAAAACTCCGTTCAGCATTTATCATTTTGTAAAATAACCCCAGTAAATCAGCAAAATATTCTCTCATCTTGAAGTTTAATGTAATTTATGCAAAACAGACTTGACTGCCACTAATGCAGAGACCACTGATGCACTCACCCGAAAGTTCTCATGACAAAGACACATTCATGTTTTACTCATTGAACTTTTTCGGGTACCTCTTAAAATACAGACTTTCAGAAATGTAATTTGTTGGAGACAATTGTTTAAAGGAGTAGGAGTACAGATTTCAGCAACAGTATTTGCAACACTACTCTGCAATACTAGGGGGAAACAGAGGAAACTGAAGTTGCTGTAGCCAAGACCACCTGCCCTTATCCACTACCATCCTTCCTCCGAACTTGGCAAGGTGTGATCCATCAGACAGCACCAGACTCGCCAATAGCGGCTGGTCATACTCATTTCCAGGCTCAATTTCTGACACTATAGTGGCTATCTAGGTGGCTTTCCTCAAACAGTGCTAGTCAAAGGCAGGTGCTTTATCTTCTCGGACCTCACTCTAAACAAAGGTTTATCTGCAATTCAGAATGCAAAATGAAGAAATGGAAGCTTAAAGCAACATGTATGTGATTGCTCAGTAAAAATGAAAGTGCTCCAGAGAAACAACTGAGCATTCGCACCAGAATAAACAGGTTAAACACTAAAAAACAAGTTTCATAATCCAAAACATCAGCATGAATGCAAAAGCTGCTTTTTTTTGTTAAAGTTCACATAATTATTTTGAAAGATCTACAGTTCTGTGTGTTATTAATTTGTTTCTAACCACAAACCTTTATCCAGCCTCACACTTTTAACATTATCATTTAGTCAGCCTGCTGGTTTTAAATAACTTATTTTATATTGATGGAATACAAAAGCAGAGTGTGCAACGTACTTCACCTGTCATTTATGAAAAGTATTTGATGTATTACATTTTTGAGGTGTTTTTAAAATGCACTATCTGCAAATTCATTATTTTTCTGCTTTCCCAAAATATGGGGGAGGTATCTCAGTCACTGATTTGGAAAGCTCCTACACAATCTTTTTTTTTTTTTTTTTAATTTTTCAGAAGTAAAAATGTTGGAACCTAAATAGCTGTGGTAAAACATTTTGAAGCTGAAAAGGGTTTGCTTTTAATACTGATCATCTGTGGCTCCTTCAAGTTTTTATTAATATTTACAATTTCTTAGGATATGAAGTATGACATTATTTTTTTTATTATTATTATTCTATGGATTGAGAATGCTTCAGAAACAGCAAAACTATGTACGTTACTGAATATAATTATAACTCGACAGCTATAAATGCCAGGATTGAATAACAGAAAACATATGCTATATGCCTGAAATTTTAAGGATGATAAAAGTGTCACATTAGTAGCACACAGCATGTTATAAAGAACTCCCACAATGTAGCAGTTGTTCGAAAGTTGTACCCATCCGGTCATTCTATCTTTATAAAAAGATATATAATACTAGATGGTGATTTATTCAAAACACAGCTGCAGCCTGACTTAAAGGTAGTAACAAAAAAAAACCCAGAAAAAAAAAATAACCAAAACACCACAAAAAGACCTTTTTAAATAACAGTGTTAAAGCCGTGACAAGGCACGGAGAAAAAGAGAAAAGCATGCCCAGAAAGTCCAAATTTTATTCTCATTAGACTTTATTTTTGGGGGGGAGCCGGAGAAGCAGAGAGTCGTACAAGCACACGCCAGTCCGGAGGACTCTTTCCCTTCTCATGGATGTTTAAATGCTGCCCCTGGGGAGGGGGATAACGACACCTCCCTTCCTCCCCCACGCGTGGGTACCCCGGCCGAAGGAGTGGGCTGGGCGCCCTTCGCCCATCGGGGCGTTTTCACGGCAGCGGGGGCGGAGGAGGGGGAG
>VXBJ01003177.1:0-53361 GCA_013400055.1 Nycticryphes semicollaris | reverse complement strand
CGCCGCTTGTCGAGATACGCCTCCCCCCCCCCCCCCAACCCCGCGCCCGCCGCCGGGCTTGGTTGCAGCCGTGACCCCTCTCCCCTCTCCCCGCATGGGCCAGTGCCCCACGTTAGGTTAAACTTTTATTTCGCGAGTCATTCCGCATCGCATTTGCCGGGAGCAGCCGGCCACGCTCCTCCATCCCCTCGGTGCTGTCGGGATGGGAGTAACGACGACCGCCCCATCGCCACACCGCGGCCGCCGTACCCTGGGTTTTCCCGGGCACAGCCTCCCCCCAGTTCTGCTCCAACCCCGCTTTATGGACCGACGGGGGTCACCACCTGCCCTCCCACCCCCGCTCCCAGGGGGGGAGGGTGTAGTGCGGCCCCGGGTCAGCCCGAAACCCCCGGAGCCCCCAGCCCCGGCGCTGCTCCCTCGCCCCAGCAGCGCGGCCCCGACGGCCTCCCTCCTCCCTTCCCGCTCCCCAGCCGAAATGCTGGGAGTGCCGGGGAGGCGGGACGCCGGCGCGAGGGATGCCACGGAGCTCTCCGCACCTGCGGGAATGGGGTAGGGGAAGGTGATGGGAGAGGGGCACTGCGCAGCCCCCGGCGCCGTTCCTCACCTTTCATCCAGTCGACGACTTGGCTCGGCGACCACTTACTGACGGGCTCCATGATGAGGGCCATGGGGGTGGGGGGGGCTGCGGGACGCGGGGCTCAGGCGGCCGCCGCTCTCCGGTGCTCGGGGCGAGGCTGTGCGGAGCGGCGGGAACAGCGCTACCCGCAGCCCGAACAGCGGCGGCGGCGGGAGGACGAGAAAGCCGCTAAATCCCCGCTTGCCTGCGCTCCTCTCCGCTCGCTCGCTCGCTCGCCGCCTCTGTGTCTCTNCAAGAAGTATGTGACGTGAGTCTGTCACAGCCATTTAATTTGACATTCAGCACTGATGTGTTCAGTGACTTGGCTGGTGTGTGGCACCCATAGATGCTTTTTTAAAAAATGGGTGAAGTGAGTGCTGTTGTGATGGCAGCTGCTGTCCTTACTTGCAGGATTGGCATCACCTTTGCCAAAATACCACATGGAAAAAATAAATAAATAAATAAATAAACCTACCATCGCTGCGTGGGCGGGAAAGGTAATTTATTTTTATTATTATTATTAGTTTGGTTTTTTTCTGATGAGAAAAGCCCGACTGTAAAAAGGCTGCGATGGATGGTGTCTCCCCGTGGGAGCCGTGCTGGCAGGGAGCACAGGTGGGGTGGTGGTCCGTGGCCAGGGTCTGCTGACTACCGGGAGAGGAGAGGGAAGAGAAAGGAGCTGCTTGTTATCTTGCCTGCCTTACCCCGAGGGTGCAGTGGCAGGGCCAAATGGAGTGAGGTCAACCAGCAGAATCGGGGTAGGAATTGGGCAACTTCAGCAAGGAGAGCGCTCTGAAGGGGGCTCCTCTGCCCACACTGTCCCCTGAGTTGCACCACCAAGGTATGGTTACTGCAGGTGCAAAAATCCACCATCCCTGCACCAGACCATTGTTGCTGGAGCTATTAATCTCCTTGTTGTGTCCCCAAAAGCTGCATTGTCTTCGAGGGGGCAATTCCCACAGACCCTGTGCCACAGTGTCTATTTGTAGGACTCCCTCCCAAGCACAGAGTGATTCTTCCTAGGATGGCCATGGGTGCTTTTCAGGCTAGAAGCCTCTGCTCTGCAGAGGTGGCAGTGTCTCCCTCCCTCCCCTCCCCCCCTCCCCCCGAGCTTCAGGCAGAGGATAAATAACCACTAAAGGGTGTTTTCCTGTTAGTGAGTTGGCTGGAGCATAGCTTTGCCTGCATTTGCATTCACTCTGTTTCTCCTGCCAAGGCTGAGGCGACGGCCATCGAGATGTTCCCTCTGACAGTGTCGGCTCCTGAACGCCAGCTGCTGACACTGATATTTAATATCTGTATGCGAGGAAAAAAAAGGATTCCCTCAGCCCTGAAGTGGCAACAGCAAAGGAATCCCTTTGCAAAGCAGGGACAGTGACCGAAGCTCTCCCATTTCGGTACATGGGGCTGAAGTGCTGTCAATGAGGATCAGTAAGGCACTCGTAGGGTTGGTAAGACCTCTCCTTGGAGTCCCAGGTAGAGTCTTCTGAGCAGCATTTGTTAGACTTGGCCCTCACTTTAAAAGTTGCACTTATCCACACGAAGCAACTAACTTTTACTGAGAACTGGGTCTTTGATGCTGTAACTTTCCTTAAATTTTACTCTAGACATGTGTCTCCCATGTCATATTCCTGCCAGCACACTGACAAGGCAGTCTGCTTCTAAAGAGGTTGTGTTACCTAAAGCCACTGAAACAATAAACCTCACTTGCAAATTAAGGCTGACTTTTTTCCTTATGAAAGGTTTGAAAGGTATGCAAGATCCCTGCATACTGGGATATTGTTGTTGAAAGAGCGTGTCATAATTTTAATTAGAAACTAGTAGTTTGAAAGGATTAGAAGTAAATACCCAAGATCAGACTGAAACTTGGCATATAATTTATAACACCATTGTGTAATTCTCATTGTGCTGAAAAGTTCTTCATGGGTGAGGAGAGGGGAAGTAAGTTCTCAGTAAATATGTAAGAAGTCCAATAGTTCATAATTACAGAATGCACTGGGATCTCTACAGATTGCCATGGTAAATTTTAGCTAGAGTTTTTTAGTGAAGCATATGTAACCCAGCACTGTCTCAGTGGTCAATACCTACTACTTTTAAAGCCCCTTTATCGTGGTTATAGCAAAGTACAGAACAGTGCAAGGGGAGCTTACTCTTCCCCTTCAGTAATGAGATGATGTATTGAGCATGTGATCTAACTACCTTTATTGTTCTTCTAGTAGACCATAGCCGTCTCTTAAATATGGGGGTAAATCCCACTATTTTACTCAGGCAAATGTTCTTGTTTCTCTCACTGAAGAGCATTGGCTTGGCTATGGTGGGGAGGACTTGGCTCATTATGAGCAATGATAAAATTATCCTACCATGGTATTTAACTTGATGACCTATTACAGCAATGAATTCTATAGTCAGGACATGTGCTACATAAAAGTATTTTTTTTTTTAATTTGCTCTAAATTTATTGCTGCCTCATTTTATTATTGTTCTCTCTTTCTAGGGTAAGAAGTCAAAAGGAGAGCTGAATGACTTTTCGTGCTGACCTTCTTAACTAAAGCGTCTCAGCAAAAATGCCTTAACCAAAATCTTTCGGCTGTTTTCATCTTTCAGTTTAGTGGCCTTCCTCTTGCTGTCACACCTGCATGAGTCAGGCCTTTTATGTAAAGCATATGGGACAGGCTTCTGCACAGATGCTGAACTGCAGGGTTATGTCCTAACTCATCTTTTATAATTACTCTGGTCCATCTAGTGCATTAAAAATTACTGTGTTTAAAAGAATGTATCTAAATATACACAACCTTGTTAAGTAAGCCTCAATTTATTAGGTAGTAAATGTAAAAAGTAAGTACACAGTAAAATTCAATATTGAAAGAAGAATAAAAAGAACAGGAATGAGTTTACAACTGAAGTACAAGCCTGAACCCAGCAGTATAGACTATATATCTGCTTAAATGTCCATTCTCTGAACATCTATGGGCATGGATGGAGAGCCTCAGAGAATAGGTTCAGGCACACACACCTCCCGGATCAGCACTTCAGCCTGCCAGCTCACAGAGATGTTGCCTTTCCATCATGGTACATTGTCAAAACCAAAACTCCCTAGAGTTCAACTGACAATTACAGCTGCTACAGCAATACTAATTATAAATAATACCAGTAAATGGTTCAAGTATATCTAGTTATATGCTTTTTGTGCCTATTTAATACATAGGATAGCTCCTTAAGTGGAGCACTGCTCAGCCCAAATAATGGTGTCAGAATTAGATCTAAGCTCTAACACTGGTCCATTTAGTGGGAATTTGTTTCATGGATGTGAAGCCAGACTCCACAGTGGGTACCAGTGATGGATCCAGGCATAACTGTGGGTTCCCCAGAAACTTCATGGACTCTTTGCTAGGGTCTCTAGAAAATACACAAGGGGATCAGCAATGACAAGTTAAATTCTTGCCCTGAAGATAGGGAAAGGAATTTAGCTCTCAAAAGGTATTGTTTCTGGTGCTGGATATTAAAGCCAATTCTTTTAGAAGAAGGAAGATGAGAACATGTGGAGATAAGCTAACAGTAACTTGAGCTGAGATCTAATAAACCCAGTTGCATGAAACAAACACACAGACAAACAACAAAGTGAAAAAGCTAATACTTTCTTCAAGTTAAGAAAACTTGTTTGTGTTTTGGTAAGAAACAAATTCCTGATTTTTACAAGAGAGGGTTTAATTGATATGAATTTAAATCTTCCATCAGTATTAGCTCAGGCTACAGAGTTCTGCTTTGGATGTTGTATCCATGTTACTAGAGAGTATTTTATTCCACAGCTTGGGACAACGTGTAAAGCATATTGCTACCCTGCTTAAATGAAGACACCAGGTTCATTCCTTGCCCAGTAGGGCTACCATCTGTCCTCTTCCCCAGATTCTTTTTGCCTTCATAGTGATGTCTGAGCCAATGTCTCATCAGTGCAAGGAATACTGTCCTTGCCAAGTCATATATTTTTGAAGAAGTGAGAATGACATGGAGAGGGAGGGAAATAATGTCTATCCTTGGTGCCAGGGGAACATGGGTGAGTAAAGAAAGGGGAAGAATGCCCATGCAGAGCAGAGGTGCAGTGAGGTAGTAAGCCTCTGAAGAGGGCAGAGGTAGGGCAGACGAGGAAAGTTTAGAGGAACCAAGGGGCTTAGATGGAGTTGGAGACTCAATCCAACTAATCCAACTCAGAGGAACACACTGTACTGACCAGTTCTCCCTGCCACTGGAGCAGCAGGGAGTTGTGAAGGTCCTGGGGTGGGAAAGAGGTCTGTCCTGGCTGAGCCAGGCTACTTGGCCCACCACCCCACCGGCAGCTGGCTGACACTCACTCCACCTCCATGGGCAGCCTCTGCCCATAGGACAGAATAGGTGGAAAAGGCAACGACACTCACTTAATTTGGGACCTCCATTGAGATCTTACCGTTTCCTCATTTCTCACCACTCATATCCTTCAACTTGCCTGAAAGCACAAGTGTTTTAAAATAGTGTTTCAAAGGCAAATATCTTGCCCTTAAAGTATATGCTTTATATCCCTGATGGTTTAATTTGACATAAATATGGGGGCAGGGGGTGAGGTGCAATTGATATTGTTTTCGTATAATCAGAAACATAAATCATAATCCCCCAAAGGTGTTTAATAATTTAAAGTTTTCAGAACTCAATTAAGGCTATTAGGAGATTAGAAATTAGATTAAAGGTGGCTAAAGGGTAAAAATTCAAGGACTTCAAACACCTTTTTGTAATACAAAGGCTTTTAAAAAATGAACAGGCTAACAATTTCCCCAGGAAATTCCTATCATTTTAATTAGGTTTCTTAATTTCAAATAAAAAAAGAGAAACCACTCCATACACAATTTGAGTCCCACTTTCTCTCTTGAACAGTGGACTCAAGTAATTGCATGCTGAGACCTCCTTCTTCCCCAGGTTTGTGGGGATGTGCAGAGGCTTAATAGATTTTCAAAATCAGGAGGGACCACCTCAACCATGTGATGTGTCCTCCTGCATTGACACCTGCCAAAGAATTTCTCCCAGCCTTTCCTGCAATGAACCAAACTGTATTTCTCGTTTCCTTCCATATGGAGTCAAGCGGCTGGTTCATTTTGTTGCTGAAAAGGAACAGGAATCCCTGGTAATGTGATGGGATCTTGTCTTTCTGCATCCCACGGTTGCTTCCAGCCAGGGCTCTCAGTACAACTCCATAGTGATGCAATGCTGCCATGGTGAAAGAGTGATGCTGCCACAGCGAAGGTGCGAGCCAGTGGCAGAGGGGTGGTGGATGTGTCCCTGCAGATGCTGTTTGGGAGCATTAGCCACCTGGTTGGAGGTGTAGGGGGAGCTGCCATGTCTAAAGAACAGTTTTCTGTTCCTTTGTGAAAATAAATACACATAGGTGGTATTATGTGGGCCTTCCCATTTTCTTTTTTTAGGCATGAGCTAGAGGAGGCTGTTTGTTTGTTCAGCTACCATGCTAGGCTAAGGCTGCATTTATGCTCCTGTGACACAAATGCCCCAATTGAAACAATAGGAAACCCAAGGGAAGTGTGCTTCTATGCTAAAATTATTAAGAAAAGATTATAAAAGAAAACAGCCACTAATTATTAACATCAGGTTCCCACTCATTATTAGCATCGCAAATGTAAAATGGCCACCAACAAGAATCAGCTTTGAAATCTCATTAGAAAGAAATGTTACAGCTTATTTCTGGTTACAAATGCTGTTTTATTACCTTTGGAATGGTTGGGTGGCTTGGCTAAATGCAATGGGTGGCTCCCCTCGAGGTATATATTTTTACTGATGAATTCATATTAGTGAAAGAATAATAAATATCTGATCATTTTCTAAGCAATCCTGAAAATAAAACAACATTCTAGAATTGCCCAAGAATTCAGTCATCTAAATTGCACACTGGCGTACAAAAGAAAAAGAATAATAATATGGTAATATAAAAAGGGCAAAACCATAATGAGAAGGGACATTTGTCAGTATACTCAGAAAAGCACAATCTGTCTCCGTGGTAATTTGGTGGAGTACAGAAAGTATTACATGCCATATTACAAGTATTACATTTTATTTCTGACTTCAGGAAGCATTGCCATATGTCTTCCAATCAGACATAGCCTCTTAAATGTAGCACGTTCTTCATTCGCGCTGTATGGGCTCTACCCTGTGTGGATAGTATTTATTCTGAATAAATTAAAGAAACTACAAATCTTCCAGTGCCACAAGACTTTGTATCAGCCAGCTTTTGTGGATGAAGTGGGCAGGAGCAATTTGCCTCCTAATGATCAAGGAAACTTGAGAGATTTCCTTTATTGCTTAGACCTAACAACTTTCTCTGAAAGCTATTGTTATGGAAATACTCCCAAATTTTCCAGCCTTAAGAAGCATTTATTACCTTCAAGCATATTGCACAGAAAAAGGGGGAAAAGACATGTATTTTCAAATATTCCTGGTATGTAGCAGCTTATCTATGTTACAGCGGCCCCTGCCCTGATATGCCCTGATATGCCCCGATATTGTTATGGCTAGAAGTTACTTGAGATTTGACACATACACATGAGGCCTCATGTTTGCAGCTTGAGAAATACGTGACCTAAGGTCCTACTCCTATGAGCTGTCTCTTCTGGTCCCAGCATTCTCCCTGGAGCTATACTGGTACTGTGCATAGACCTAAAGATCTGTCCGTATGGTGTCACATTGAAATCAAAGGGGATTTAGAGAGCCTGATAGTCAAATCAAAAGGACACTTGCAGATCAGTATTAACCAGAGTACCTTAGACTTAAATACGTAAAGTGTTCAGCTATCACAACAGTACCACAGTTTGGACTTTTCTATACCACCATGTCATTAATGTTCCTTTAATATTGCTGTTTACAGCTGGAAGAGATTAAAGTTTTAGAAACAAGAATAAGGTAAAAGGTATTGTTTTATTACAGGGATGTATGAGGAGTATTTTTGGAAGGGAAAGAACTTTTCTAGTTTTAAATACTTACAATAATGAAAGAAATTAAGGAAATGATGGACTGAGGTTAAAAGGTGGCATTATAAAATCTGGAATGACAGGGAGTACACTACAGGAAACAGTAAAATAATTAGAAGAAAATGTTACAAGAAATTGGGAAAAACAAGTAGCATAGGAGGAAATGAAATAAAACGTGCGTATGGATTAGTCTGTAGACACAGCTGGAAATAAAAGTAGGAATGTTAAAAAGAGTGAGAAACCAGTCAAGTAGGAAGATATGGGAGAGTATTGAAATTGGGAGGAAATAAAGGAGAAAATGTAAGTATATTATCATCAAAGCCAAGAGATCCAAAACATGGTCAGGTTTTAGAGGAAAAGGGTTTTAAGAAGGTGGATAGATTGGACAGGGTGGATTTGAAACACCTGAAATGACTCAGCTGGAATTAAGCCACAGAGAAGGAGTCAAAATAATTTTAATTGATCAGAGAAGAAAGCAAGCTTCTCACAAAAAATACCCAGATCAAATACTAAACAAAAGATTTTTTGTTGGTTTGGGTTTTGTTTGGTTGGGGTTTTTTTCTGGTTCCTTGGAGGACTACAGCTAATGAATTGAACTGCTGAATTAAACATCTTTGGCTCATTCCTTAGCACTAGTCTCAGCTTCTACAGAATGGCTCATGTCCATAGTATTAAATAGCCTTTACCTCCAAAACTAAGTGGCTGCACGCAGCCTATATATTTTAAATGGTTCCTGCCAATGCTAACACCCCAATTGTTTTGGGGACTTGTTTGGGAGGTATTGGCTGGCGTAGCACAAAGCTCTGCTGGGGCACATCTAAGCAGTTTTGTAGCACAAGCATTCTCATACCTGGAAATATTCCAAGACCTTGATAGATTTACTACTGTGGACTTAATGATGGAGCCTACATTCATGCCACAGGCTCTGGCAGTGCTTTCCAGGTTCATGCTCTGCTGTACTCTGACTTGAGTGTCAATGTCAGACTAGGGCAGGCAGCATCCATTCTCCACAGCAGCGAAACCAGGGCTGGACAGGGGCCTGGACAGTCTCCAGCTGGTCTTTAATCCCTATACTTTGGCAACCAGCAACAAAGGATGTGTTCTGGAGGTGTTATAAATCTCTGGAGTGCCCTGGACGTGACTTGAGCATGAGTAGTTGGTATCACACTACAGATAAAACCAATTTCTCTCAGTTGTTAGCTGCCTCTAGCTTCACAGCCCCAAATACCCACCTGAAAGTTAGTCATCCTCCTACCCAGACAATCTACTGTTAATCACGAGTGCTGCCCCAGCCTTGTGATCTCCCAAAGCTTTTGCTTCTGCAGTTGGGCACTAGGAAGTCAGGAAAATAGAGTCACAGATCAGAAACTTCAGGAAAGCCCTCAAGAGCTGTTTGAATAATTGCTCAGCAAAAATGCAAGCCACAGACTCATTTCAGATTCATCCAACCACCCCAATTTTAAAAATTCTATCAATCCCAGTGACAGCTGGGTGTCACACCTATCTAATCTAATGTTCCAAGGCACTTCCATTGTGCTCTTCTCTGTAGTATTCTGAGCATTTTAGAGAATTAAATGGGTCTACTATGTAATCTAATTAATATTGATCTTTGGTTCTCTTCTTGCTCAACACGGGCAGGAGGGGAAGGCACTATTCATCTAGTTTAATTATTATTATTATTAAAGTTATTGCAGTGAGAAAGCAATGATAGAGACGAGTCCTGCATTTTAGCCAGAGGGCATCAATATCTGTGTCTCTTCCAGTCTCCTGAAGGAGGGAGCCCCAGAGAGACCTTTACTCTCATGTTGAACAACATGGGAGAACATTGTTCTAGCATATCCAGATTTGTTCAAACAGCTTTTCAACTGCTGGTATGTAGCATAGGTGCATATTAATGTTTACGCTGCTGTAGTGTACTTGATTGCATACCCAAAATGGAACTGCATGAAATTTAAGACCTGCCTTGCATCTGTGCACAGGTTCATATCAGAGCTTGCATAATGCATTACATGGATGTGAATTCCTATTGCGCAAATATAATCATATGGCTTTTTAGAAATAAGTCATCTTGCAAACAGTCTGGAATAAGTCTGTTGGGACTGCTGAAGGTCAGGTCAGAGTCTGAAAGCACCACAATGATTTATTTGTACACTTTTTCTTTCTTTGCAGGTCAGCTGCTGTCTCTTGAACCAGCCTGAAGTTTATATTTTCCTCTCCAGAACTGAGGTTATTTCTAATTTGACTGGATTGCATCTGTCCTCTTTGGAAGTCAACAATGCCCAGAACGAAGTCAGCATATGGCAGCCATGGCCTGGGTCTCCTGCCACCCCGAGATGAAAAGTATTTTTTTATCAATCTTGACTACTGGAAAACCCAATAGCAATGAAAAGTTCACAGCTAAAAACCCTCCCTGAACTCCTTCTCTGAAGGTAACACTTCAGGACCATGAGCAGTCTACCTACAGAAGCTCCACGGGCACCTGACTCGATCTGGTTATTTGACACAGGTGACATTCTGTGCCAGCTGGTGATGCTGGGAGGGACAAAAACCTCTGTAGTCCTTGCTTGCCCACTTAAACCCCCTTGTTTTATATCTGTCCACTGAGTATCATCTTCATGCTGCAGGTACTTAGACCCAGTCTGTGGCTGCAGCACACTAACAGTTATATTCAGGTGTCAAAGAGAAGAGGAAAGCCATCTGTGTAATTTCACAACCCAAGGTTGTAGAGAAGGAGGTGTAAGTGCTTCTCCAGCCTCCAGAGAAAATTTTAGGATGACCTGAATTGCCATTGTGGTCTGAATGACCATGGTGCATCTTTGTTTTGAGGAAAGAGCTTTGCCTGCTAGCAGCAGTATTTGCTAAGCAAGAGCACACAATAAGCCCTAGACAACCAGAAGTATGGCCTCGGTCCATAATTTCTACCAAGAGGAAGTGTACTCCCTGCTGGCAACACTTAGCAATGAATCTAAGATGAACTCAAAGTGATGGATTTGAAAAATTACCAATCACCTATTTTTTCCTTTCACTCCAGAAGAGAAAAAGTAATAGCTCAACAAAAGAAAACATTGAGCAGGTTTTATATCTGACACATCCTTCTGCACTCTACAGAAAATTACCATCACCATCTCCAGTAATTACAGGCTAAATTCTTCACAAATATAGAAAGCGACATTTCCATGGCACCTGTCTTATTGTTAGTGTAAGAAATCTTTCTTATAGCTGCCAATAATCATAAAAAACTTAATGGGTTACACATTGATCCTTTACTAACGAAGAAAATTAGTCAGTATGTGAAAGATGAAACCTTGCTGGTTAATATGCATGCATTTGAAAGATATGAAAGTCTTAGGGATTAATTTTATTTGGGGCACTTCATATGGGCTTGCATACTGTATTGTAAATGCAATTACTATGCAAATGCACACAGTAACTGTGGAAGGAATTTAGGTTATAGCTGGTGGCATCATTCTTGGTATAAGATCATAAAAATTGTTTTGACCAACTGATCCAGTGTTACTCTGAGAAGCTAGAATTGATGACATCTTTTAACTCGGAGAGAGATTTTAAAACAATATGCAGTAAAATGTATTTTTCTGGTTCTATTTATTTTTAGCACAGTTACATGTATAAATTTGAGGCAACAGATATGACTAACTGATTTTGAACTCTACAACCATTATCCCACATCTACTCAGACCTATGCTGACCACTTAGTTCTCTTTTGCTTATCCTACCTCATACATGTGGCTTTCGTGATGAAGAACCAGGGAGATATTTGGTTGGAACTGGTGGAGAGTAGTGCTGAGTGCCTCCCCATAGCAGAGTGAGATACAGCTGCGTATTCAGAAGAGTGGACAAGTTTCCTCTGCATCACCCTCCCATCCTCCTTTCTTTCTAAGAGGTCCTTTTCCTCTGTGCTGTTAATCTCTCTGACCAGCAATGCAGGCTGGCTTCCAAAGCCTTTTGTGTTAGCACTCATTCTAGTGGGTCCAATTTTCCTCTGAGTTAAACCCAATTAACTCCAGAATAACTCCATTAACTTCAAAGCACTGAGAAAGTGAGCATTAAGAGTACGGAACATGGAATTTAGTGTATCGACTTTGGTAGCATTGCTTTCCACAGAACACTCTCGCACGTGAGGAGAGAGCAGGAACCTCATTGTTCATCACTGCCTATTAATAGCAAGTATCTGGAGGTTTGTTTTAGTCTCATCTTAGTCACAAGATTGTCAAAGAGAAGAGCAATGGTTTTTTTTCATGTTTTTGAAAGTTGTATCATTTTTCAATTTTGTTACTTTGTCATCATGACCTTTCTGCCCGGGAAAGGATATATATTACTAGGATAAATTGTTCTGCTCTTTTTCTCCTAAAAGTCAATTAGTTAATTTCGTCATAATGCGTCAGAAGTCTCTGACAGTCACATCAGCTCTTTCTAAAGTAACAACCGCAACAGAGAAATACATATCAAAACTGTGCATATACAGTGGTAAAACCATGTTATGTATTATTATCTTACTTTGTTTTCAGAGAGTAAAAAGAGGAAAGAGGACATTTATGATAAGAAAATACTGGATTTTTTCAACTATTAGTTTTCTGCTGATATTGATCCAGTGTGTACACTGTTCATACTTTGAATAAAGCTTCAAAATATCTCAAGCTATTTACCCTTTATATATAAAAAGTCAAGTGGGTTATAATTTGTAGTAAAGTGGCTACTCAGAGAAGCTCAAAGCATCAGATAAAATTATGTCAGACTGTAAAAAAGGATTGTGTACATTTGCAACCAATTCAAGGCACTCATAGTTTACGAGTTAAAAAATTCAGAAAATTAGCATTTGTCAATCACATATTGAATAGGAAGTAGGCACTGGGTTTTTAAGTGCTCCTGTTAGGGAAGGATTGACCAGTGAATTAACATTCCTGTACTCCAGAAGTATTTTTCCGTAACTATGTATCCAAATTTATGCACCAAATCCCTTAACATGACATTTGAATGCTGAGAGCATGTAGTTTATGTTTCTGCCACAGAATGGAGCAGGCAGACTTATTTAACTGTTTCCAGTCTTCATTGCTTCATGGTATTCACATGGGTAACTGCATGAATTCACTCCAACTCTCGACAATTACATCAATGCTTTGAGCAAGTTGGGATTTTCTTTTCCTGCATGCTCACGTGTGCACATTTGCAATTTGCTTTTAAAAGCATTTCCACTCTATTTGTCCGGGTGCTTGATATAACTACCTGGCACTGCCTCCATATTTATATAGCATCTCTCATTCAGGGGTCTTGGGCAGTATGAGTGTTAATACAAGAAGATGTATAATGTTCCTCTAAAATATTTATAATCCTCTTCTTGCAGTGGTGGAAAATACAGCACACAAAGACTAAGCAACCATGTGGCGCATACGTCCGGCAGCCCAAAGTCCTGGCTTCCAGCCTCATAACCAGGAGTCAGGCGGGAGGTGCATATAGTTGCCTCTGCTCTGGATGAAATTCAAATGTGGTCACTTAATGGTCCCCCAAAAACTCTAATTCCCTCACAAATTAAGTGCATCCTTATGTATCAGTTAGATATATATCTAATATATCAGTTGGAATAGGCAGCTAGTATACATTAAGTAGCTAGTAAGTACGTTTTTGAGTAGTCTTAGCTTTTATAAGTTTTCCAGAAGTGTAAAGAAATCTAAAAAATAAAGAAATAAGATATGCGACACTTCTGAATTCTGACAAGTCTTTACTTTTTCCAAATATTTGGTATCACTGCAAATATTTTTAACTCTTCCTACTCTTGATCTCACTCCACATTTTTACATTTTTGCCTTCTCTCCCAGCCTCATGATTACAAAACATTCAGACACTTAGTGCTTGATTTCTTGCATAGCTCTTGCAAGTTCCCTGCATAGCTGTGTTTCCTTTGCGGTTGAATCTGAGGTCACACACACCACCTTGGCAGAGTTTAAGATGTTTTATGTGTCCATATTAAATAATCTAAATTTACTACGAGATGCAAGGTTTAGTAATGAAGCCCGGGTTTAATTTAGCAAGAGTGAAGCCACTCTGTCTTTTCTTGAAATAATTCTAATATTCTATAAACCTTAATATAATTTTTATATTCTTTAATTTTCTTTATATAATCTAGAACTTCCAAAAAAGTCAGATTTTCTCATCAAAGATCTGTTTTCATAGGCAAACTAGAGTCCAGCTACAGAGTTATGAAGATGTATTGTAGCAACAGTATCCATGGAGCTTAGACTTTTCCATCTGAAGGAGACAGGTTTGGATTTTTTCCCCCTCTATGTATACACAGCAAATGTAAAACTTCCTTAAAGACAATGAAAATACGAAGCTATGTAACAATAGCAGTCATACAGAGGTATATAATTTTATCATTCATCTATACATGATTTTCCAAGCACTCACTGAAAGGCACTCTGAAATCATCTGCTCACATCCAGATTGGACTGGTTGCCATTGGTGGTGAAACTGAATATTGCCCCTGCTGCTCACATCACATCTGCCCCTGCTGCCCACGTCTCCTACCACATACTTTCATGCTGGGGTATCAGGCTCAGAGCCCACCTTCCCACCACCTCTATCTCTCAAACCCCAAGTGTCTACAAATAGGGTCAGCAGTGGTGGTGGATGGGATCTGTCAGGGCACTCAAGCAGTAATAGCCTGAGCTGAGCCTTGGGGTGCATACCTGCATAAACAGCTCCTAAATATTACTAGTAGTAATAGCCTTGGAGCAGGTGGTTCCCAGGCAATACAAATTAGCATCCATCTAGGAAGAGGAAGGCCTTGGAAGTGGTTTGTGTGATGCCAGTGGCACTTCTGTCACAGGTGGGGAACCACAGTTGATGTCAGTCTGCACCAAAATAGATCAAGGCAGTATTACCTTCGTGCTCCACAGAACAAGACCTGCAACGAGTGAATAATTTAGTGGTGATGCACATCCCTTGAATATTCTTGCCCTATTTAGGAGCGCACAAATGAAATAGCTGTTATGAGATTGTTTTTTCGCATCATCCCATAAGTCAAACACATGCCAGACAGTTTGGGCAGTAGGCTGGTACCTCAGCTATGAATCAGTTTGCATTTATTGCTGTTCCCCCCCCTTTTTTTTTTTTTTTCCCCTCTTTATTGCTTCCCATATTTTTAATTCATAAGAAATATGACATAATGCTAAACATTAAAATTAAACCAGAAGCAGTGCATCAAGAAGTATTTCTCCTCTTAATGTTGAAGGGCATTTTGTAGCTAAGATGCAACAGAACAACTTGTGGCTTGTCTTCCTGAGGAATTTGGTAGAGATGAGGGGAAGAAAGCAGCACTCTTACTAAAGCTTGACATAAGGTTTAGTCCGCCATGTCCTTTTTTGATGTACATTCCCATCCTTGCGACTTTTTCATATGAGAGAAATATGTGCATCCAGTGTCCTTGGGACAAACTCAGAAAAGGTGCAGAGAAAGAGGCCAGGTTGTTTTGAACTCTATAAATTAGTTTCCTTTCTGTCTTTGGGAGTTTAACTTCTTAAAACACATGGAAACATGGGAGGAAGAGCCCATTCGAAGAGCTCCACATGACTGACATACAGCTGGCATGGAGCATGCTGCTATGCTTGCTTAGAAACTTTGCATGCAAGTAGGAGCAATAACTTGTTTCAATGGCAAATTTAGCTAGGAAGACTTGGGAAAGTTATGGCTAATCAAGGGGTGAAGTTAACAGGCATAAGTTCAAGCATGTTAAACTCCTTGGACATGTGTTTTCACTCAGAATAGAGGCTAGAGTTTGCAGCAATTTAAACAGAATTAAGCTACAGAAAATGAAAGCCATTTTATTCCTGCATAAGAGCACCCATATGGTGTTTATCAGCCTGCAGTTTAGGCATACGTACATTCCACCTTGATTTGATTAACTTTCCTGCATGTCTTCATAATAGACATGGTCTATGATTTTTCAGTCAGTTTGGAGAGCCTAAACTATGCTACTTTTACAAATACCATTCCTTGTTTATAAAATAATATGGAATCCATTGCTAACTGTAATTGCACTAAAATTGCTGTAATAATTGTTTAATAAACACATAGGATTAAATACTTCTACCTTCAAAGTTTGGTTTTTTTTTTTTTTTTTAAAAAAAAGATGTATTATGCTAGCACTAACTCTCCAATAGAAATGAACTTTTGTATGTAGGTGAATAAGGAACTTTTATTTCCCAGGCAGTACTAACTCTATCAGGTACCATCTGCACTGTCAAATAACTCCCTGGTTTGCTTATAAATTCTGTCCTCTAGTCACCAGCTTCAGTGAAACCTCCAGTTTCAGACTCATAAACCTACCAGGTCTCCCCAAAGCAAGAAGTGTGCACACCTATGAAGATGCATGACTCCAGGGCTGCCTCCGGGGAGGCAGTACAGGTGATTGGACCAGGGTTGGCCACCTGGGCCTTACACAGGGTCTGTCTGCTAGCAGGTGGTGCCATGTGTTGGAGTGCTCACCACTGAGGGAGCCCCTTTGGAGCCAGGTGTAGGTCATACTCTATCCATATTTTATATTTTCTTTGGACTAACTCTAACATTAGGAATGCATTAAATATGCTTCTGTGTGACAAATGCTATGCTTAGTCTCTAGATATATTTTTCTATTTAAAATTAGAGAACACCTTCTGGTTTAATTTCATCTGATTGAAGGTACATCTACAGTCTTATTTCTGTTCATAGCAAGACCACACTCTTGAAGACTCACTGTGCTTTGACTCTTATTGGGAATGGGTCTTTGAGCACAAAACCTGAAGTTCTTTTGGACAACAGTACATGAGAAGAGAGGCTCCAGTGGCACAACTGATGCCTTCCAGCCTCAGGTGAGTTTACAACCCAGAGATGCTTTGAGCTAACGAAACTCTCAGATGACTGTGACCACTTCTAGATTTAAACTTTGGGCTTGGCACCTTTTAAAATTGTTAGCTTTCCACTACAGTCAAGTAATTTTGTAGACATGACAGGATACCAGAAGAAACTGTGTGTCCCTAAAGTGCAGGTGGCACTTGGATATTTGCAGTGTTGGTGTGCGGTGACATTGAAGCCCAAGAGGTAGCCTTGGGTACATTGGTTTGTAAAAGGAACAACAAGGAAGAAAAAAACTGCAAAGTTTTGGAAATGCAAAAGCAGAATTAAAAATGAGGAAATAATAATAAATAAATGAGGAAAAAGAAGGAGAATAACTTCTCCACCCTTACTCTAATATATGTGTCTCTATTACCCCAGCATCTCTCTGCTTAGTGAATCAGGTACTGTGTCACAGTGGCAGTGCTTCCTGCTTCTTTGGAGAGCTGCTCCCAATGGTTTCATTTATCTGGAATTAACTCAGTATGTTGTTGCCTTATGTGATTAAAGACTCATCTCCCCACACACAAGGGAGCACAGAGGCACACAGGCAGGTGGGAGTGGGGGCAGTAACCTTGCCAGAGAAAGGTGCCCTGGCCCCCACTCCTCCCCAAACTGTCACAGGTGATGACAGCCAGGTGATGACCAGCCCCACAGCTGGGGGACACTCATCACATGGGGCCAGGGAGAGACTCTGCAGAGCAGTGTCTGTGGTGGGATAGCACCCATGGGGCTCAAGGGAAGAACATTTGGGGATTGCACAAGACTCATTATGGGATGCTCAGGAGAGAAATCAAAGGCGAGAAAGTGAGGGGTCATGGTTTGAGGAGGAACGAACATAGGAAAGTGACGGCCAATGATAGGACATGGGGCAATGGTTGCAAGCTGGAACATAGGAGGTTCCACTTAAATATGAGAAAAAACTTCTTCATGGTGAGGGTGATGGAACACTGGAACGGGCTGCCAAGAGAGGTTGTGGCGTTTCCTTCTCTGGAAATATTGAAAACCCACTTGGACGCGTTCCTGTGCGACCTGATCTAGGTGCTCCTGCTCTGGCAGCGGGATTGGACTAGATGATCTTCCAAGGTCCCTTCCAATCCCTGATATTCTGTGATTCTCTGAAAGTAGAGGGAAAAGGAGTAAATGGGGACAGCTGGAGATCAGCAGGGGCTAGTCAGTGAAGTCTGTCTTTTCTCCTTATTAATTTCTGAGTATTCTCCTGGGTGAGAGGGTCTCTATTCCGAGTGCAAGTTTGTGTAAGGTATGTCTGAGCTTCAGCAACTGAGGCAGGACCATGGGTCAGAGAGGGATCATGTGTCTGTGTTGCCACAAGTGGAGCACACACGGTTGTGTGTTTCACTGTGGGTTTGCTAGCAAACATCGAGATGGACTAGCCATTATCTCAGGTAAAATCTTAGGATCCAAGTGTAGGAGCAGCTGTGGGTTTTAGCTGGATACTGGAGGGACCAGAGAGTCTGCACATTGGCTGCTGCAGGGATCAAGCAGTCTGAGTTGGCTACTGGAGATTCAGTGGGATATGGGAGTTGACTGTTGCTTAGTGCTAAGTCTACACAAGCTACCAGAAAAACCAGTTTACATGTGTGTGTGTGTCTGGGCATGAGCAATTGGGCAACCAGGGCAGCCAGGGGCCAGCTACTGTCTGCTCTGGGTCTCTAGGGCCCATTACCAGTGGGATCCATAATACATGTGTGTGTCTTCATGTGCCTTTGCGTTTGTGTGTCTGAGTATGGAGGGATCTCTATGTATATAAATTTTCCCCTGGTGGGTCTCCATCCTAATCAGCTAGAAAGAGGAGCAGGATGCTTTCTGTGCTTGCACAAGTGCTGAGTGTCTCAGTCCCTGCTGGCCTCTGTGTCTGTGTTTATATGGATATGTGTGTTGCCTGTATGTGTATGCATGTGCCCTTTGGGACTGGCCCACTCCACCTGGCTGCTGGCTGGACCTGTGGAGCTGTGACAGCCTCACCTCTGTCAGGCAGCCGCTTGCAGCAGCTCCTGACGTTGCTCATTGCCTTCCTGTTGTGCACAAATAAAGCCCGGATGATAGTTTTTCCTCCATTTACTGCTGTAACAGCTTTTCCTCTGGCTGGAGGGCAAGAGCTGTAATCTCCTCCAAGGCTGATAGAGTCGGTGTGGAGTGAATGGGCTGTCAAAGGAGCCGGCATTCTTCCCCCCCAGGGACCAGACGTGTTGCCCCTGAGGTTTTCCATCTGGCAGGGAAGCAGCAGTCCTGAGGTTATTCCTGAGCTCAGCTCCACCCTCCTGAATTACTCCATAAAATGAGCTTCCCAATCGGAGATCATGACTTTTTTCCCTATTATAAGCTTACTGTTGCATTTAAAGATAACATTTCATAACATTTCAGTTAGTGATCATCCCGTAGCTGTTGCAACAGTGTAACACAGGCTCCATAGTAAATTTGTAAAAAATTCATGAGAGTTAAAAACATGCTAATAATGGCCATTTGCAAAAGGCTTGAGTTTTCTCTGTGCTTACCCTAGCATAGCTAATTAGATTTTTTTAATTATGAAAGCGTTCATATGTTCATTTAAAAACTAACAGTAAATTTTTAAAAAATTCAATGGAAATTAAAATAATTATTTAAAATTCTAGTTGATCATAGGGATTTGTTTTCCACTGAAAGGCTCAGATGCTAGAGTTTTTTTTTTTTTTATTTTGTGTGAAAAGGCTCTAACACATCGTATACCTTGTTTAGAATTTAATTCCTTATGGTTATCAGGCAAGTATTTTTTAAAAATTTCAATCTTTTCACAGAAAATTTAAAGTTTGTCATGCACAACCATGGAGAACATGAGATTTCTGTGAAAAAAAAAAAGTTTTAATTTCATAAATCATTACCTGACTTCAGCAATTGGTCTATACATTTCAAAGGTTAATAGATACAGAATGCCAAGCAGTCCAATTCACAGCAATCTTCACAGACATACACAAAACATGATATTGTTTTACAACCTCCCGATTAGACACAGGCAAGAACTGACAAACAACATTCCACGCCTCCACTACAGACTCTGAGAGGGATTCATCTTGCTTAGCCTTAAGTAAGCAAACTTTTAGACATCTCAGTCTGAGCTGGTCACCTTCAAAGCCCAGTTAAGAGAAGCAGGCATTTCTAGAGGATGATTTGTCTTAAAGATCTATCTTAAAGGAAGAGGAGATACCCTCTGGAAATCATGTCTTTCAACAGACTGTAAAATGATCCAATAGTGAATAATTCAGGCTCAGATATTTAATTTCTTAGAAAATCTAAGTTTGGGTAGATGGAGTCTACAGTCTATGTGCATAAACACAGAGACTCAGAGGTTAATGTGACAAAACAAAAAAAAAGTAGCACCGAGCATGTGCATGCTTGAGCAGAAGTCCGGAGGGCACTGCATGGAACTGCATACTTTGGGCACCCGAAATCACCAGTTATCCCCAAAACAACATGGGAGCTTTCCCTTGGTGTATGAAGCGTACCTCATCTGAGGAAGCCATCCATATTCCCTTCATTTTTGGTTTCTAGACTTACACCTTTTAAATTATGTAACTTGACTGAAATAGGCTAGCAACCTTCCCCATATATTTTGTATGGGAACTAAAATATTATATTTATGGTCTACAATTCTAAAGTGTCCTCATGTATATATATACTCATGTGTACATGTTTTAGCCTGAAGCTTAAATTTACTCCTGCATATCACACAATCTAAAGGAAATTAATCAGATGTATAGGTATACATACAAATCTAGTGGATTTTTTTCTGCTGTGGTACAGCTATCTATACTTTCTTTTCCAGGAATTCCAGTTAGTCATAACTCTTAATAGTGTTATTTTGGAGTATCAAAACTCATCTTTCTTAATCACAGCTGCGTGTGATATGTTCCTCCTGGCTACGGGTTTTTTTAGTTTTCTGGTTGATTGGCTGGCATTTTTGTTTGCTTGGGGTTTTTTGTTTTTCTATTTATAATGTGTTTTATAGCATCAGCTGATCTAATGCACCCGTATGTGTCTCCATAACGCAGCTGGAAAATCCCACAGGCAACGGCTCCAGCTTACTGTGTGTTGCCGTAATACTTTTATGAACTGTATCATACTTTCACTTCCAGCCAGGCACCGGGCTCAGCAGAGATGCGCAGTCCAGCCGTGGGCTCAAGCTCTAGCAGATGGCTGTGACCCATTCTGATCTCCTCCTGGTCTTCTTCAGGTGAAGGGTTTGTTTGGGGTAAAATTTCCTTGGGTGAGCAAGTGGCAAAATTCCCACCAACTTCAGAAGGAGCAAGATTTTACCCTTAAGGTAAATGTTATTATAATGTTGGGACTCAAGTTGTTAAGGAAGCCATGTACCCCAGAACTGGAGCCTGAAATCAGGGCTCCAATTTTTCCACACCACCAAAAAGCAGAGATCACATACGCTGCCTGAAAATCTGATCTCTCAATTTCCTTTTAGATTGCGAAATATCCCTGAAACTTCAGCTGATACCAGTTACAGTTTTAGGTTAAAGGTCATAAGAGTGTTTAGTCTTTCATACTAAATTAACAAGGAAGAGACACTCTCTCAGTATTGCTAACAACTAACATTTTTTACAGCTTTACTTAAGGCCAATATCTTCTTTTATGGGCAAAGAGGAAAATACTTTATATATAAAACCAGGAATTTATTGTTAGTAAAATTGAAACTTTAGCAGTCTAATCCCAGGGTCATCATTACACCAGATGTAATTATTACAGAAAAATAAAGTATATGTCTATGAAGAAAAAGTTTCAATCATCATAGTAATTATGATGCAGCTGAAACTGTGACATGCACACCCCTTCTCCTGGTGTAATACTCCCCCTTTCCTGGCTGCTGCTTTTGTTCAGGCGTTGGAGTTGGGGGTGGTTAAGGAGTTGTTGGAATCTGTAGTCTTCTGCCAGGAGGGATTTGATGTTTGCATGGACAGTTTTTCCTTCTTTAGGATATATTTGGGTTCACTTTCACATGTTAGCTCATATGCTTTTACATCTTTGCTCTTTCTTAATTGGCCTGAACTCCATATCAGATCTGAATTTGTTAAGTTTAGAGCCTTTTACATATAATAGATACTGTTTCTTTGTTCTTCTCATTATCCCTAAAACCAGTTTTGTCCAGCTCCAGGTCTGCATTTCTTTAGCTGGCACTGGTGAGTTGTTTATAGCTGTGGGGTCTTCAGTGCCAAACCTGTGTCCATCTCCTGTCACCTGGTGCAAGGACTCCCCTACACTGCATCCCGTGCCTGCACATCCCAGAGGCTCTGCTCTCCCACTGGGGTGGTATTACTCCTACTGCGTCGCTTCTGTGCAGCCACAAAATTATGTTGCTACTGTACAGGGATAAGCAAAGTAAAACAAATTAGCTGTAGCCACCTGGTCAGAGGAAAACTGCAGTTACAGCTAAAAGAAGTTAAAGTGAAACCATGGGCAGGTTAGACAGCACAAACCAGTCAGGTTTCAGCCTTGAGTTCTGCCAAACCCAGCATGAAGCCCACGGCAGGACAGTGGAAACAGCAGGGCAGCAGTACAGCTGGGCAGCAGTGCAACAACACACAGTCTGGGTCCTGCCATTGAAACACATTGCTGCCTTGGTATACCCAACACAGCAGGTGAAAAGGAAATCTATGGAAGAAATTAATTTCCAGCAAATCTTGGAATTGAATATTTTAGCAGTAGGGAAGCTGGAAGAAAGTTCTCCAATGTCTTCTTAATCTAGATTGAGGGGGGAAGTTTATATCAAATTTATGGAAGGGTGTTCAGGATTGTTGTTGGAAGGATGTAATTTCTTTAAGGATAAGGAGTTAAGACTGAGATATACCCTCTAATATATGTTCACTGATATTTCATTTCTTTCATGCTGAAAGCTCCTTCAAAGTTTTTTTGCCTGATGTACTGCAGCCATATTTGTTTCTGTATTCTAGATACTGTAGATACAGATGATGTGAAAAAGACATAGCCCATATTTACATGGCTTTTCTTTTCTCAGGCTTCTTTCATTTGCACCTTCAGGCTTTCCCCTGAAGAATTAGTTTATTTATTCATGCTGCTCATTTCACCAAGAATAAAGCTGTATTTTCACACGGACCTAAAACTGACTGAGCTCATAAAATACTTCACATTCTGATTTGTGTGTGTGGTGGAGGCAATTCTTCATACTTTTTAATGTATGTCTAACAGAATCCTTTTACATCATTAAAAATCTTATTTAAATTTGTTTAAGTACTAAACAAACAGAAGCAATTTGATAGAGACTACTTTCCTAGCAGACCTTGCTTCTTCCAATGAGTCTAACAAATTACTTAATAAATAGAAAGAATAAAGATGACAGGAGCTGCTTTATTAAAAGAGACTGAATTAGCAACAGGGCTGTCCTGCTGTAAGCACCGCTACAGGACAGCCCCAGGCATCAGTCTGGACGGGGATTCCAGCCTTGTTGTACCGTGGGCGAAGGGGGACCCATGAGGATTTCTCTTTACGCAGGATGCTGAATTAGCTGGGGAGAGCTTAACAAGAGCTCACAGGCTCCCCAGGGGACAGCCTGCATTTCAAGTCATGGGGGCACAGAGTCTATTTTTTTTCCTGCTGAGGATGCTCACCTTGAACATGTAGATGTCATTAGATTAGATGCGGGTGGACACTATTAATTGCTGACACGGTTTTGGGCTGAGATTTTTTGCATCCTCTGAAGCTCAAGTGGGAGAAAGGGAAGAGTGGAAGAGCTTTCCTATCTGACTTCTTCAGCACTCTCACCTTCAGGCAAGATCCAGCTTTCCCTTTAGCATGAGCCCTCTTTAAATCCTGCTGTAAATCACTTCAAACCCAGGCCACAGGGTACATTGGACTTCAGACCTTATTATAGACCAGAAATACAGGGTGACATGGACCTCCCTGCAGACAGGAGCCACTGTCTAACTAAAAGAACTTGAAATGGTTTGAGCCTGGGGAGGTCCCTGATGTGCAGCACCTGCTGGCAGAGCTGCTCTGCAGGTGCAGGACCAGCGATACCCGCTCACCAAAAGGCTAAGAGGGAAAAGGTTCATCAGTGGGTGCCCCCTGGGTTGGACAACTGCTGTCCGAGAGCTGCAGGACCACACTATTGCTATTAAGTGTTTAACTTGCATCGTAATCTCATTTCAAGTCCCTGAAACCTTCAGTGGATGTAAGCCTGAAGTGTGGTAATTCAGTGAATGTTATGCATGAAAGCTAACACCTTTAAACTCATTAAAAGTGTGAGCTGAATGGTCTGGCATCTTAAGTGAGACTATTTCGAAAAGATTGTGATACCAGTATCAGTGTTCTGTGGAGAAATAACAATTCTAGAAAAATCAGGAAAATAATTTTTATATTGTTTGACATTTCCATGTTGAACTTACGACAAATACTTATGTTCCCTCATTCTCCCCAGCCCCCATCCCCAGCTGGAAATATGAAAAAAAAGTAAAACTCTGCATAAATAAAAGCAATGTTTTAAATCTCCAAATATATTATTTTTCTATCAATAGCAAGAACAATATGTCAAAAACCTAAAATGGAAGTTAACTTTTTTCCAGTGAGATGTAAGGAAAAGTCTTTCTCCTCCTCCTCTTTTAATTTTGATTTCTTTAGTTACTCCAGTGTCAGGAAGGGCAAGGAGTGTGAGACAATATAAAAAATGAGAGAGAGGTTTAGCAGAATGAAGCAATGGTTGTAAATGTCTGTTAAAGTTCAAATTTATTTTATTCCTTATAAGGAATATTTTATTCCTTAAAATTTTCAAGTTTTTATAGCTTCTACAAAACAAATTGTTTAACATTTTTATATTTAAGTGTTCACATCAAGGAACTTACTTTTCTAGAAATGACCACATTTTAGAGTACCCATGTTTCCCAGTATTTCCAGATGAAACAGTGCAGATTGTTCATAACTTTCTGAATACTGACCTTTTGAAAACTGTTTCAAACTAAACACCCACAACATTGGAGTGTACTTTTTGATGTCATATTGACTAAACATGAAAGCAAATATTTCAATGAAAGAACGAATGCCTGAGAGTGTCTCTCACAGGGGCAAGGCACATAATGTGTTTTTGATAGAAAGCAGCAGAACATTATGCCCTTTTTAGCAAATAAGTAATACATTACTGTAGGAATGGCCCTAAGTTTTAACATTTGTAAGAATTTTCTTAGATTGCAATCTACAAGGAGAAACTCATAAGAATATCAAGCCTCACTTGCTTTAGTCATATCTCCCCCAGCTATATATTTTATCTGCTTGTTGCCTTTTCTTCTTTCTCCATCATTTCAGTTCCCCTACCCATTAGATAGAAGAATATCAGAGATAATTTATAGGAAAGTAAATTTACTGCTAAGTAGCACAAGCCATAATGCTATCTTATGGTGGGATTTACCCATACGGATAAAAGTGCAGATGATTTAAGTATAGCAGTTCTGGGAAAACTGTGGTTAATCATGTTATTCATGTGCTTGTGGAAGAAAAAGTAGTCAAAGTAGTAGAGTCTTTTTTTAAAGTGTTCTTTCTTGTTGGACTGTTTAATTTTGCACATATATTATTTACTTTACTTTGGTGGATTTTGAGTGAAACCAGCTCATAAAATTTTTAGATGAGCATTTTCTAACCTGTTGAGGTGAGCATTAAGCTCCCTGGCTTCTTAAAAATACTTCCCATTATTCATGTTACATGCAGGCTAACCACAGAGGCTTTGTTTGCCCTTTTTATCTTTTACAGGTTAACTGAATAATTAAGGAGTTCACTGAAGTGAATATTGTAGAACAGGAAGGCCAAAAAGCCCATCATCAGAGATACTTGGGTCACTTGGCTTAATGACTAACAAAGAATACAGTACAAAAATATTTTATTCTACAGAGTGATTTCGTTCTCATGCAAATGCGTAATTACAAAAATGACCCAGATTGTTTATCCCAGAGAGCATCTGTTCTGGTTTTCTAGAGTTGTTTGGTTTGGCAACTTCCTATCAAAAGCAATTTGTAGCTGGTATATTGAGCTGACCAGTCTGATAATTAGGCTGGACATTAGGAATAAAGCATTTTAATATCTTATTAAAAAGTTTGTAGCATATGTGCCTTGAATATTCCACATTAAATACTCAGTCATACAATTAGATTTTTGAAAGAGAATAAGAAATGAAGTCATAAATTTATTAAGAAATTCTCCCTTTTTGGTTACCTGTTATGCACATTTCAACTCACTGTATAATATCATAACATATATCATAACAGATCTCTGTAAATAAATATATATTTACCTTATTGCCAAGCTGTATTGCTGCTTCTACAGTTTGAGTGTTTTGTTTCTGTCTTAGACTTCATAATATCAAGCTCCATCTTATTGATTTCTCCACATTGGTTTTTATAAACTCAGTCACTTGTAATAGGAAAACCTGGTAAATCTGAGAAAGATGTTAATATTATTTTGACATATTATCAGTACTTTTCTTCCAAGCAAAGTCATTCTCTACTCTCTGTGAGATACATAAAACAATAAACAAACCTGCTTACTAAAGATGCTGGCATTTGACACAGTCTGTGCCTTAAGAACACTGAAGTATGACTGACTCTTACTAAAATAAGATCACATTTATTTATCCCACATTAAACAGCATGACCTTTTCCGTACCACTTTGTATGTCTTAGATTTGCTAAAAAGACTCCACAGTATGATTAATGAACTGTTCCACTTGTAGTAATGAAATCTCCAAACCCAGTCTGTAGCTGTCCATCCCTAGACACCCCAAAGAAGCCAAAGGCAATTTATGGTTGGTAAGTTTGGGGATAATGCAATGTGTTTCCATTTTGTTAGCTTGATGTGGTCCCTTTCCCAGTCTTCACATGCAGTTTCCTTTAAAATACTTCCTGGAGGGAGCCTACCAGTGAAAATGGAAATCTGCAAAACAAACCCTACACTGCTGCTGCAAGCACAGCACACCCGGGGTTACCAGGTATGCATCTACCAAAGGGACAAAATCAGCTCACTTAGGGTAGTCCCACCCAGGATGGGATTTCCTGCAGTGAGGATGCGGTTTCAAATGATGATGGTGCAGTCCCAGCCACGTGGACCTGCTCTGCATTACCTGCTGCTCAGAGTGCTCCTGCAGGTTCAGGGGCTGCCGCTTGGCTATAGCTATAGTCCTTCAAAATTATTTACCTAAAATCCAGAAGAGGTTTTGGTCCTAAGAAAGGCAATGCTGAAATCCAGGCTAGCTAGATTTCATCTCCAGCTTCTATCTTTTCAAAGATGTAATGTTATTTTGCATAGACTTGTATTAGACTCTTCTGTCACAGCCAGACTACAATTCTGGGATATCCAATTTTAATCAGTTAAATGTGAAAGGAACTTCAGGATTATTTGTGATGAAAAGTTACGAATATTTTGCTACTGTTCACTGCATGTCTGTCTAGACATTTTCACCCTTTCCAAATGAATTCTCTATTCTCATATCATAGAGGGCTTTTTATTGCTAGGTAACATACAACACACCTGTGTTCTCTTATCTCCTCTCACTGCTTCCTATTTAAACTTGCATTTCATTCGCAAAGTGCAGCCACAGTGTCTGTCAGCTTCAAATAATTTTCTCTCCCTCCTATCTGACTTAATTTGCACAATTTAATTTTGGTTAACCTCTCGTCTTCAGAACTTGAAAGACACAAATGTGCAACACCTGGCACAAATTCTTGCATGGGAGCACAGGACAGCGAGTGATAGCAACTCTCTTGCAACAGGAATGAGCAGAGGTTATGGCCCCAATCTGGAAAAACACTTAAATGTACACTTGTTGTAAATCACAATAAATATTCATATACATAACTAAGAACATGCGTAGCTGTACTGATGGATTGCTGCCACTGTTTTTAAGAATAGACGGCATGCTTTATGTTCTGATACTTATTCATAGTGTAAGACACTGATATTTCATCTTACAGTGTTTTTTCTTTATGTAACTCAAGAGGTAATTCAGCAGCTATAAGCGTGTTTGCAATTTCTTTCCCTGTCACTGAGTGCTATGCAGAAGGAATGCACTCTCTCAAACATCACACACAGCTTAGTTTCCATTTCTTAAACAGCCATAGACTGTTGCCTAAGCAAAGATAATCACAGAATCACAGAATGGTAGGGGTTGGAAGGGACCTCAGGTTGCACAGGATTGCATACAGGCAGGTTTTGAATATCTCCAGAGAATGAGACTCCACAACTTCTCTGGGCCACCTGTTCCAGTGTTCCATCACCCTCAAAATAAAAAAGCTTTTCTTCATGTTCAGATGAAACTTCCTGTGTTCCGGCTTGTGCCCATTGCCCCTTGTCCTGTCACTGGGCACCACTGAAGAGTCTGGCCCCATCCTCTTGACACCCATCCTTCAGATATTTATAAGCATTGATAAGATCCCTTCTGAGTCTTCTCTTCACCAGACTAAACAGGCCCAGGTCCCTCAGCTTTTCCTCATTGGAGAGGTGCTTGATTCCATGATCATCTTTGTATTCCTCGGTTAGATTCTCTACAGTAGTTTCTTTTTCTTTCTGGAACAAAGGAGTGCAGAACTGGACACAGGACTCCAGATGCGGCCTCACTAGGGCAGAGTAAAGAGTGAGAATGACTTCCCTCAATCTGCTGGCCATGCTCTTATCAATGCACGCCGCGAGACCATTGGCTTTCTTGGCCACAAGGGTACATTGCTGGCTCATGGTCAACCTGTTGTCCACCAGGACTCCCAGGTCTCTTTCTGCAGAGCTACTTTCCAGCAGGTCAACCCCAACCTGTACTGGTGCATGGGTTATTCCTCCTTCATTGTAGGACCCTACACTTGTAGGGCCCTTGTTGAACTTGCTTAACTATGTTCTTCTCTGCTGAACTCTAGCCTGTCCAGGTATCTCTGTATGGCGGCACAGATTTTTGGTGTGTCAGAAGGGTGAGGAAGGGTTGAAGCCAGCACCCACAGGCATGCCAGTGTGGCTGTGGCCCCTGCTGCCCTCCACCCTCGACACCAGAGTGCTCACAGGTCTGGGAGCAACCTCCTGCCATTGCTGCAGTAATGAGAGGTAGGAAGTGGGAAGTACTACATCCTGCTAGGGAAACTTTGTTGGGTAGAAGTAATTGCTTACTCTGAAATTAGGCCAAAAAACTTAGCCTAATTGCACTTGCCACAAATTGCATGTGATGTGTAAGGTATTTCAAATACCTAACTATTTAAAATGTCTTCAGGTTTGTGCTGACCAGAACTTGCTAGTAACATTTTTACTGATTTCTGCATTATTGTTGCTGTTCTTAATTACTTGCAGTTAAAAAATACTTGAAGATCAGCATTTTGCTATATAAATGTGCACAGTCTATTGTTCCAAAGGGCTTGTAGTCACCAGCTACCCAGTGTTCCTCCATCTGTGGTGGCAGAGAACAGGGTATCAGGGGCATTTACTAGGCTAAAGAGGATTTACCTGCTGATGCCTTAGTAACTTCTGGCCTCAGAGCACCTTACATTTACCTGTGAGGTGGGATCCACCTTTTCCAACACTGGCTGCCTGTGTCAGCTGGACACTGAGCCCAAGCCTGTCTCTCTGTGGTCAATGAAGAGAGAGGGAGATTTGGGGGGGCAATTTAACTCATATATCTTAAATGTTATTTCCAGATGACAAGTGATTCTCCAAAGCACCATTTTATTTCCCCACTGACCACAGGAGGAGTCTAAGGGGCTGCCTGTCCACCCTCCGTGCCACTAGAAGGAATAAAAAAACCTGCAGATCATCAGAGAAAGGTCTGTTGCTAAAGAAAATAACTTACTTTGAATCGAGCTGTGATCTTACAAACTTGATTCACACATGAAGCCAAAGCCTATATTTAGCTAAAGCATTTGGAGCCTTGATTAGAATACAGGAAGATTTTGGGTGAGGGGCTGAAAGATTGCATTTTGTAATGTTAAAGGGACATGTTAGACAGTGTAGAAATGTCTGCATCATCTGGTAATGTAATTTTCTATATGCTAAGTAATTACATAAATGGATCTTTTTGTAACTTACACCTGCTGAGAGATATAAATGTACCTGTGTGGAATTGGGGTTGTCTGTAATTTTGTTCATGTCCTTTGGTTTCCTGGTAGCTGGCAGACATTACCTTGATAATATGCCCCATTAGACCCATATCATATTCTGCAGTGAACAAAATCATACTCATTGTATTTACACAGAATAATCATGATATATTTTTGTTTGAATAAATAACTACCTAATGCATGCACAGCACAGTCTTAATGAATGGGACCCTAAAGAGCTATGTTACTGGCTGTAACACTTCAATTGGAGTTTCCTTTGTTCTCTATAGCTGGAACTGTACATGCTAAGTGTTTCATAAAAGGACACTCTAATAAGAGAATACACCTCCTCCAGAGATACCCTGAATAAACTCTGACATGCACATTTGCATAAAGCTGCACATGTACATCTGAAGAACCAGAGATGCTCCCTGTGTCCAGACTAGCAAACAAACCACTGAAAAATGTGTCCTGTTAATCTTTTGCAAATCACCACTAATCTTCTTCCTGCTGTTTCTTAATACTCACCCCTTTGGATTCCTCTGTAACTTATTGTTAACTGTTTGATCAAGAAAATGTAATTCTGTCTGGTCATCGCAGCTATCTCTTCCTACTTCAAAGAAAAGCCTGCATATTCTTCAACAAAAATTATTTTCCACTATTTCATTGAGTGTTTTATTTTTCTTTAATGAGTGGGTGAATAGAACATTCTGTACCAGCATGTAAAAGCCATAGACTTCAGAGGTTTGCTTGGTGTTTTAGCAAAGAATAAAAATGTTTATTAAGGAGTTTATTTTTCACATTTTCCTGAGATAAAAATACAGATTGTCAATCTATAGTTTAGGGATAAGTAGATTAAAAGCTAGTCTTTTTTTGTTCTTTGTAAGAGAGTACAGAAATAATGCATGGCCACATCTGAAAAAATCTACTACCTGAAACTTCTTTAAAAGAGCTAGTTCTTGTTTCTTAAAAAAAAAAATAATCTGGTATTATGGCTACAGTGGATCTTCTTGCAACCTTCCAAGGAAATCTGCATGCTTAATTACTTCTCTGAAATGCCTGTACACCAACACACTCAGCATGGGGAATAAACAGGAGGAACCAAAAATCTGTGTGTTGTCACAGGTCGGTGATCTCATTGCATTTACAGAGACGTGACAGGATAGCTTGCATGACCAGAATGCTGTCAGGGATGGCTACATACTTTTTAGGAAAGACAAGCCAGAAAGGCAATGTGGTGGAGTTGCTTTTTATGTGAGAGAGCAACTGGAATGTATTGAGCTTTGCTGAGGGGGGGATGAAGAACAGGTTAGAGCTTATGAGTAAGAATATGCGTAAGGCTAATATGGGTGACACTGGTGTAGGTGATTACTACAGGCCACCTGATCAGGAAAAGGAAGTTAATGAGACTTCTACAGACAGTTGAAAGCAGCCTTATGGTCACAGGCCTTGGATCTCATGAAGGACTTCAACCAGTCTGATATTTTTCTGAAAAGGCAACACAGCCAAGTACGCACAGTCCAGGAGGTTTCTGCAAAGACTGATGATAACATTTTAACACAGATGGTGGAGGAGCCAATGAGGCGAGGTGCTCTGCTGTACTTTGTACTAACAAAGAAGGACTAGTTGGGGATATGAAAGCTGGTGGCAGCCTTGGCTGCAGTGACCATGAGATGATGGAGTTTAGGATTCTGCATGGAAGAAGCAGGACAACAAATAGGATTACAACCCTGAACTTGAGGAGAGCTAACTTTGGCCTCTTCAAAGACCTACTTGGAGGATAGAGGAATCCAAAAGAGCTGGTTAATATTCAAGCACCACTTCCTCCAAGCTCAAGATCAGTGCATCACTATGAGTAATATATCAAGCAAAGGAGGCAGGAAGCCTGCATGGATGAGCAAAGAGCTTCTGGAAAAACTCAAATAGAAGTAGGAAATTTGCAGGATGTAGGAAAATGGACTGGTCATTTAGGAGGAATATAGGAACATTGCCAGAGTATGCAGAGATACAACCAGGCAGGTTAAGGACTACTTGGAATTAAATCTGGCAAGAGATTTCAAGGACAACAAGAAAGGCTTCTTCAAGTACATCAGTAGCAAAAAGAAGGTTAGGGAAAATGTGGGCCTGCCGCTGAGTGAGGTGGGTGCCCTGGTGACAGATGATACAGAGAAGATGGAACTACTGAATGCCTTCTTTGCTTCAGTTTTTACTGCTAAGGCCCGTTCTCAGGAATCCCAGACCCTGGAGGAGGAAAAAAGGTCTGGAGAAAGGAAGACTTTCCCTTGTTTTAGGAGGATTGGCTTAGACATCATTTAGGCAATGGGGATGCAGTGCACCTGCGAGTGCTGTGGGAGCTAGCAGATGTTATTGAAAAGCCACTCTCCATCGTCTTTGAAAGGTCATGGAGAACAGGAGATGTGCTTGAGAACTGGAGGATAGCAAATGTCACTCCAGTCTTCAGAAAGGGCAAGGATGACCCAGGAAATTACAGGCCAATCAGCCTCAACTCTGTCCCTGGAAAGGTGATGGAACAGATCATTCAGGATGTAATCTCTAAGCATGTGGAGGAAAAGAAGGTTATCAGGAGTGGTCAACATGGATTCACCAAGGGGAAACCATGCTTGTCTTATCTGATAGCCTTCTATGCTATTCTACCTCTTATATGTCCAGGAATGAGAGGAAAGCAGTGGATGTTGCGTACATTGACATTAGCAAGGCTTTTGACACTGTCTTCCATAACATCCTCAGGGATAAGCTTAGGAAGTGTAGGTTAGATAAGCAGACAAGTGAAAAGTTGCTTAATAGCAGAGTTCAGAGGGTTGTGATCAGTAGTGTAGAGTCTAGTTGGAGGCCTGTAACTAGCAGTGTTACTCAGGGGTCAGTATTGCATCCAATCTTGTTCAACATATTCATCAACAACCTATAAGAGGGGACAGAGTGTACCCTCAGCAAGTTTTGATGATACAAAACTAAAAGGAGTGGCTGACACAACAGAAAGCTGTGCCACCATTCAGCAAGAGCTGGACAGGCTGGAGAGTTTGGTGGAAAGGAATATGATGAAGTTCAACCAGGGCAAGGGTAAAGTCCTGCACCAAAGGAGGAATACCCTGATACACAAGTACAGGTTAGGGGTTGACCTGCTGCAATGTAGCTCTGCAGAAATATATTTCGTCTTTTAAATACCTTGAGTATCTGGACCACTGTGTTTTTCTGAACAGCACTGTATTATAAGCAGTTATTCCACTTTGTCATCAATATTTCATATACAGTGTGATGCACAACATTTGTTTTCCTGTGTAAATGTACCCTTTCCATGATGTTGACCTTCTTTATTTACTGTTCTCTATTAGGGTCTTATTAGGGTGCTTCCTAGGCCATGGTAAAATCACTTTACAGGGTTAGGGACTGCATATATGCTCCATATTTGGAATTTGTCTGCTAACACAGTACACATAATTTATACTCTGAAATAAACCTACGGTATGTGGATGAGTACAGTGTGGATGTACAGGTGTTTACTTGGCGTTATTCAGCATAAATTTAGAGTAGGATGGACATAAGGTCACTACACAAGCAGGGAGCACAAAAATCTTGGTAAGGACCTCCCCTAAAAATGCTCAAACCTATCAGCTTAGGTTAGGGCTGTGCAGAATCCATACCTTGTGCTCAGCTCTGTAAGGAGTTGTTTTTCCAAGCTGAAAAAAAAAAAGGCAGCAGTGAGCCAAAGGATTTGCCCTGCAGAAAGTGGGGCAAGGAGGAAGTTACCAGCAGCTTCAGGCTCCCACGGGCTGTTGGAAAGCCAGCATGCATAGCCCTCATGCCCTGACCTGTTTCCTTGAAGTGGGGAAGGGAGAAGTTGCAGCTACTAGAGGGGCTTCAGGAGGATAACAAGCATAGGCAAGACTGTATGGATATATGTGTTCACTGTAGTAAATTGATTTCTAACCAACCACACCATAAGCAGATGTTTGGATAATTCAGTATTGCAATGGGCACTGATATGTGAAAGAGTAAGTGGATGGCATGTGCAAAGCACAGTGGAAACGTCAACATCTTGCTTGAAAGAGGCTCATACTGGAGACTGCAAAAGGATCCAGCTTCTCCACTGAGGCTGTGGTGTATAGGGTAATCTCAACAGCTAGCATTTTTGGTTTGAAATGTACTGAAACAGAACTGGAGAAAAAGCAAAGGTATTTTGATGAAAATACTGATTTAGATGTTATTTTCTCTTCAGGTGGGTTGTGGGTATTGCACATTTTTGAGCATTGCTTGTTGATTCTCCCTTAGAGGCACTGGGGTTTTAAATCTATTATGATTAGGAGAAATTCTAGTCACATAGATTGACGCTTATAATCTCATATATTTTGTCCATAACCCAAGATGAAAAATAAAAATAATTGAAAATAAAGTCAACTGAAGGCATACACTTGCTAGAAACCAGTCATCATATTCCCAAACCATGTGGTAGTAAAGTCCAGTCTCTTTGATTTTTCAAATTTCTTGAGAAAAGTGTTCATGCTGACAAGTTGATGACAATTCCGATATACCACAAAGCACCAGGAACTGATGCTTCCATAATATTTTGCATTTTTAAAACTAAAATAAAGTTGTCCAACTCAGAAAAATCATGGACTGCTGCCTTTTGAAAGTAATATATAGCTGCTTGCATAAATTTAATTTCTATTACCAAAATTCTACCTTACATTTTAGAGAAGCTCAGCCTGTAGTTGAAATCCTGTCAGCTTTATTTGGCTGAATCAGCAGAAAATGTCATTTGTATCTGGAGATCTCTGGGTGCTGGCTTATTCTTATCTTCTTTCCCCATTTTGCATCATGGGCTGGTAAAGACCTTTCTTTGAGAAGCTCTATTGCAAGAGGCACAGGTTGAGCAGGGAATTTCTCATTTACGCCCATCTGCTTGGGCATCTGTCAGAAAGTGACCCTTGCAAACCTCACACATTTAGAAGAAAAAGGGGGTCTGTGATGGTTGGATCACAACCTTCCACCACTGCCACCTGAGGCTTCCTCCTGTGCAATGGGGATGACACTCACCTTCTCCTTCTTCTTCCCAGCTGTTGGCTGCTGATGACCATTCCCTACTCTGAAAGCATATTATAAACCAATCAAATTTCCAAGAAAATGTCAGTCTGTGGAAGTTTGTTGATAAATTATTGTTAAATATTAACATAATATAAAAGGAGTGAGAAAGGAACTTCCCTGCTTTAGTTTTATCCTGTGCAGTACTGTCTCTGTCTGAGATTGCTTATAGCACACCTGCAAAACTCTGAGAAACACTTTTGAGCTATATCCTGTGGAATAGACCCTTTTTGTGAAAAAAGCCAGTAAAAAACAACTACAGATAAAGTCCTGAAAAGTTTCTTAGTATCTGGCCTTTTCATCAAAAGCTATAGAATCCCTTTGTAAATGACAATATATTGTAGCACTTTGGGATGATGGTGACCATACTTATGTGTGCATATATTTATATTAAAAAAAAATCTGGTGATTATATAAATATATAGACATATAGACACAGAGATACAGATATATAGAAATATCATCTGATGCCACTAGACCAATTAAAATGGCAAAAGAGCAACTGGCTTAAGCTGAAGCCAGACAAGATTCAGGTGATGCTGGTCAGAAAGAGTAAACATGAAAGCTTCGCTTCCAGTTTCTTCCAAGGGCATGGGGTTGTCACTTGGCTAACTGGTGAAAGACTCTGGGTTTCACAGAATCATAGAATAATAGAAAGGTTAAATACCTTTGAGTTCCAGCCCCCCTGCCATGGACAGGGACGCTTTCCACTAGAATGTATGAATGCCCAGCTATGCTAAAATTTGTGATGACAGCTCTGACCTTGGGAGATCGTGGGGGTGAGAGGGCCAGAAGAGTAATGTGGGAAAAGCCCCAGTCTTGTGGAAGAGCGTTTGCCACTGGAGCAATGTCTCAGCACTGGGAGCTGAGCCTGATGGTAGGAAGCTCTCCTCCAAGTGAATGCCTCTGCTCCAGTTGTGGTGCTAATAAATAAAATGCCCCATTTAGTCCTCAGCTCCTTTTACTTCTCCCAGGATGAAACAGAGTAAAATCACCAGTCAAAGTAGCTTCTGCAGGCAGAGATCTGGTTTTCTAGCACACAGGAGACTCCCTCAAGTCAACCAGGGAATAAGCTGTTGCTATTGATTTTGCATGAAGCACTTTCTTATGTTATAACAGTGACAGAAGAAAGCTCCAAGAGGAGAAATTCATAGCTATCTTTAAAGGACAATAAAGTGAAAAGGACTGATTTACAGATAGTTGAATAAATATAAGCTAAATAGTATCAACTTTTTTCTTGCCTGGCAGAGATACATTTCATTTTCAATAACTATAAACTTTGAGTGCTAATAACAGTGTCTTGAGGGATAACCCACCATGTTACACACACAGATCCACTCTACCCTCCTCCCATGGGCATATTAGGGTACACCTGGTAATGTTACCTGCAGAAATTACTGAAATTCATTCAGAAGATGTGTTGAGAAACCCATACCTTTCCTAGGAAATTTTGAAGTTATCAATTTGCTGGGATGGAAATGGAAGGCAATCCTGTGAGGAGCAGCTCAGAGTGATGATTGGTGGATTTGTTGTCTCCACCACTGACAGCACCATGTAGCTAAGGAATGGAACCATTCCCCAAACCAACACCAAGATTCAGCTCTTCCCTTCACTCCACATTTCTCATTCCTCTTTTACTAGGACGTTTGCTTCCCGGGTGACCTATCTAACACTCCTGCCAATGCCAGACAGCACTCCTTGGAATGACAAGAGAAATTTTTAAAAAAAAAGTGAGGTTGAAGCTGTGCTACGGAGCTTAGTGTACCAAGCATTGCCAAAATAAATCCTACACTCAGCAATAGCTTTATCCCATAGTACTGCCAGTCCCATGCTTCAAGGCTGGATTTCCCTGCGTCAGAACAGATATTTTAGCATTTTCTTTCAAAAATAGCTTCCCCAACTAAAATTAATTTTGAGTGGGATCACCCCACTGTAGATGCATTTGAGTTAATATAGGCACAATATAAAGGCTTCTTCACCATATTTGGCCCTGCAGCCATGGCAAGTCAGAACCCTAGCAATCTTTACTTGATGGCAAACCCCAGGGAACCAGAAACAGCTTATAAAAGAATAAAGCTAAGTCTGACATGTCACTAAGGACTTCCTTAATGGATAGATTTAGGGCAAAGTGAGGGCAACCTAAGCTTACCAACGCTTTTTCAGGGTTTTGCAGTACTGTTCTTCCAAAATGATCATGTTCATCTTCATCATGAGCCACAGTGGCTATTCTCAGAGTCTGAACAGGAAGGCAACATGGCCCTCTGTGCTGCCAGCAAGGTGGCCACAGCTCTCATGTGCAGAACCAAAGGTAGCTGGTAATGCCAGATCATATCAATGCTCCTTCAACTCAATATCCACCTACCAGAATCAGCATGGCCTACCATAACATGAGGGTCATTGGTGCCCTAATGAAGTGAAGAGCTGGGAAAAAAACCCAACGGTCTTGTTCCTGTTAGTGTCATGATCCCACATTTTCAAGCATTTGGATTCTTTCACCACCATGCCAGTAGATTTTTATTTTCCATTAACTTTGGCCTGAAATAACAAGGGCCTGCCTGTACAGTGGGCTTCCTTTGTCTTAACGCTGAGAATTTGAGGATTAAATCGTGCCCAATTCAGACATGACAAAAAGTAGGCTGAAGCTGCAGACTACAGAAAGGTAAATATCCTTTCAACTCAAGAGGTTCTGATGTTGTCAGACCCTGCTTATATCCATCCTTTAGCCTAATGCGGCTAAACAGGACCTCTGTTCTGCTCCTGAGGAGAGAGCAAATGCTCCAGGAGCTGCTGAGTTGTCCTGCTCATGTACCATCAGGACAATTGTCTCTCCTCATCTCAAGCTCCTGACAGACTTGTCAGCCATTACAAAATCCACTAAAAGGGCACTTGAAGGTTGTCTGACGGGGGAGTGTGGTTAATAGAGAAACTTACACTCCTAATGGTGTTCTTAGAGAAAATATAACTTCTTCCTGTGAGGCATGATACAATAAACACATTTGAAATCTACATATTTTTCAAAAAGAAAGAGTACACAGAATCCCATGCATCACACTGGAGGAGTCTGAGAAAGTACTTTTTTCTTTGTGTTGTCCATAATAAGCGATAACATTACTACTACCGTTATATCTTCTTAGCAAATAACTCTGCCTAGTTTTAGTTGCTTGCTAGGTTTAATTAATCCTACCTGTCATATTGCTACAGCTTTCTGCTGGTTGTTAGTATTGTGGTAATATGTGTACCACCTGATTTGTACATCAGAGGTTAATATTCCTGTTGTAGTTTAATTTGCATTGCAGAGGTATATTCAAGGAAACTGATTTCCATGTCTTGATACAGGAAATTAATGGTAGAAACGAAAACAAATTGTCAGATTATAGTTCTGAATATTAAGAATCAAAACTAAAAGATGTGTAAGAAGCAACATTATGGTAATTTCAATGAGCAGAGTGCTACCTCCTAAAATGCAGTTCTCACACATAGCAGCCAAAAGATTTGTGTGGGTACACTCTAGCTCTATAGCACGCCCAAGGTGCAGTAATAATTTTATTCTCTAAGTATCCTAGACTGCCATAGCACTGCTTTTTAAAACGTACTTCGCACAGGTAGGATTTCACAGACCCTTCAGAAGATATGAAATGTAGATTCATTAAAACATAAGAAACAAACATCACTCGCTGGAAGCTTGTTTTATGTTACTGAATGAGATATTTAGAGATCCAGTGGCTTTGGTTCTGTTATTTAAACAATGTGTTACAATATAATTTTCTCTTTTTCATGAAGGAAGAAACAGCATGATTGTTTCCTTTATCTTTCCTTCAGCAGTACTGGATGTTGTCACAGGAAGGATGAGTTACATCGTTAGACTCTCAGTGGTAACTAATTTACTGAGGTTTCAATGTTGCTCTGCACAGTGAAGACAGGTATAGTTGCATCAAATATGCAAAATCAGAATATTAAGTGAATACCACAGTTTTCTTTGGTGTGGCTATCAATGTATCGAGTGTGCTAAATTCCACAGCTTAGCTCGTTGCTGCCTCCTTGTATCTGGACTTTTGCATCTCTTATATAACAATCTAAAGGTATCTTATCTTTTGCTCACATAGCCATGATAAGCATCACATAAATGCCTACATTTCACAACAGTGACATAACTTGTCTTTATGCTCCACATATGGATGTCAGAAAACACCATGCACATAAGTGACTACAATGTTTCCATAGAAACTAATATACTTCGGGCAGAAAAATGGAACAAGCTTTATAAAATTTATTAAAAAGGCAAAAGGTTGAAAAAAAAAAAAAAAGGAAGGACACCAGATCTTGCTTCTTTGTCAAAATGCTCAAAAGATGTTCATCCCTTTACAAGGTATCTTTTAAAAATTATAATTGGTTGATGATAATGACACTGCCCTGGATAACTAGACTGTTAGTTTATATATTTTGCTCTGTATGTCTGTCTCTAATAATGTAAACTGAACAGCGTTTTGCTTCCTGGCATCTTTATAGATGGTACTGAGCACAGTGCAGAGCTGCCTGTGGGATGTCCCTGTGCCTCACACATGCCCTGTGAGGGCCTGGCACAGCTCCCTTCAGGGAACTCAACCTCACTCTTCAGCTTCTGGGTGTGTTGCTAAAGAGAAAAACAGAACCAGTTGAGGAAGAGGCATTCCTACAGCCTTTCTATCATGAATTTTATAGGAAAAAGAAAAAATCATAGAATCATAGAATATCTTAAATGGGAGGGGACACAAAAAGATGATCAAATTCAACTCTCTGCTCCTTGCAGAACTACCTAAAATTAATCATATCACTATAAGCATCATCCAGATGCTCCTTGAACTCTTACAGGATTGGTGCTGTGACAACGTCCTTGAGGAACCTGTTTCAGTGACCAACCACCTTCTCAGAGAGGAATGCCATGGGAGAGCCAGAGCAGGCACCACCTCTCCACTCTCCCAGAACAATTTCTGTGCTCAGAGCTGCAATGTCTGGACTGAACAGGGAGATTTTCTAACCAAGCTCTGCCAACCCCAGAGCTGGGATGGCAGCATCCCTGTGGCTATCTGGCTCTCACAGCACATCCCATCCGTTCCTGCGCTTGCTGGACACTGTTTCAGCAGGGAGTTTTGGTAATCACCCCAGGTCAGAGATATTTCACAGTGACAGAAGAGTGGCTTACCCTTTTTCAGCACCAGGCTGCCTGCTCCTTGGCAACTACCCACTGGATGTCTCAGCTTCCAATCCGGCTGAATCAGCACTGCTGGTGGGGCTGATGCTGCTTCCTCTGAATTTCTAAGACCTGCAAAAATGCGTAAGCAAGCCTGAAAGGGTTACTGCAGAAGAACAGGAGAAAGACTGAGTGGCATTTTTCCACATTTATTCTCTTTGAGGGATAGGGAACAGTTTTGTTTCACCTGGCATGTCATCAAAATAAGTTTCCCAGCTCTGCCTCAAGTCTGCTACAGACACAAGACAGATGTTGTTGTATATTTTTCAGTAATTTTCCTATCCAAGTCTCTTGGTCTTCCCTCTATGACTCCTGCATAATTCAGGTTGCTTACAGTGGTTTGATGTTTCTCTTTGAATTTCTTCTTGTTTGTTTGCCCTCCCCTTTGTCAGTGACTAAAATCATAATACTTTATCACCAGTGGAGGGACTGCCACACCCACGCATCAGCAGAATGTTCCCAGGGCTTCTCTGCAGTCCCAGCCCTGGTGAGGAAGCTATAACTCCTCTGGGTCTTCAGTGAGGCATGCTGGACGCCCCAAACAGCAGCTTTCATAACAAAAACTAAAGAAAGGTCTCAGTGTGCTGTTGTCAGTAAGGTTTTCTCTATTCTATTCTATCACCCATTAAGGGTAGGGTATTAGTATCATTTAATAAATTATACTACTGCTTACAAGCATGTACCTGAGCTGTTTTGAGAAGGGAAAAATAACTAAGTACATAGGTAAGAGGTGACTGAGGATCTAAGAGGATGGGGTAGTAGATGATAGAAACTTTAATGAATTAGTCATCTCTTTAAACTAACTTAGGTTCACCACAAGCAGGAAGACTTTTTACCTGTCAGCTGGCAAGTGCAGCTCAGCTTCCAGCACAGCGTAAACTACAAAAATCACAGCTGCCACTCTCTCTTGGCAGGTTCAGCGGTGACAGACTTGACATAGAGATTGAATTTTTGCCTTGTTTTGTCAGCGGTCATTCCAGGTGAGGATTGAAACACACATGTAGGTTTTGTAGCAAAAAGACAACTACTAGTTACATTAGAGCTGGATGCATCCATAAAGGACGTAGGCTCTGAAGCATGTTATTTTGGAAATTCTGGCATCTCTGCTGTCTTCTGAACCTTAATTTAGGTGCCAAGACCCTCAGCATCTCAGCAGCAAGACCTCTGGATGCACTTACCCTGCCTTGCACTGTGGAGGGAACAAAGGCGCCACAGAGAGGTTCCTACTTTCAGACTAGGGGCAATACTACAACATTGGTCCTGGTGGGTCTTATTCCTCCAATGGAGCCAGTATAAGGGGTAAATAATTAAGAGTTTCTCTGTTAAAGCTAGGCATCTTTAAGTATTTAATCTTCCAAGTCAGTCTGTCCATTGACACAAACCCTTCATTGCCTTAACTCTAGATGATTAATCTCCATTTAGTGAGAACTACCCCAGGAACAGCAGCTTACAGCTGCACCTTCCTACTGCCCAGGCAGTGGTGTGATGTGTCTTGAGCAATACCAGTCATCTCCTAGCCTGTTTTATCAGCAGCCCTTGTGAGGCCTGATCTAGCAAAAGATTTCACTCTGTATAGACTTCATATATGTGCTATTCCTCCTTGACTTCAACAGAAGTACTTACATGTTCACAGGTATGCACAAGCTGAAGTATTTTGCTAGATTAAATCTCTTTCTTTTTTGAAATCTGTTACATAAAAGCAGAGTAGGAAATACTTGCTGCAGTTTGTTTAGCAGTGGGAGCAAGAAAAGGCCCAAAGAGTGGCTAAAATATAATAGCAAGATAGCATATATAGCTCGAACTGACAAAAGAGATGTTAGTGCTTACATTCTTCCACTCATTGGGACCCATTTTGAACATCTTGGTAAGTCTGGATCCTCAGAAATGGAAAGTCAACAACCCTTAAGAAACTGAGTTCTTTAAAGGCATTCAGATGGAGTATCTTTAATCTCCAGACAATTCTGAAAACTTTCATATCACCTCCTTGAGAGCACTGCAGAGAGCAATTCCGTGTAACCTGTCTGCTTTGATCCCTGAAACACTATTAAACTTGCACTCAAATAAAAGTTCTTGTCTCCTTCTTTAGTTTCTTGTGGCAGAGGCTCTCCTGCTGTAAGTATAGAAGGCAGCTTCAGAATATACTGGGTGCCAATATGACCTACACTAAAATATATCCTAACAATCACCATTGCATAATCCCCATATGCAACTAAGCATACACATATCAAAAACCAGAAGTGGAAGGATTAACAGCTAGGGCAGAACAGACATTCTCTAGGAAGAACATCTGCTCCCAATGAAGTTCTACATCTCAGATCTCTGTCAGGAAAGCTGACAAAAGAAAATGCTTGCATTATATCTAAATCTCACAGTTCCTAAACCCGCAATAGTGTGTTTCAGTGGCAAAGCTTACGGTTTTATTAGAATGTGCTATTACTGCAGCAGGAGAGCAGCTTATACTATCCATAGAGAGCAGCTGACTTAAATAGGCAGATTGGGCACGACCTGTTGACAAACAGACTCATTCTACCATTTTTCTTACCACTCGTAGTTAGGAAACCCTCAACAATATTCTGATGTACTGAAGAGGCTGCAGAGTTGAGCTTTTGGAGCTGAGAAGTTTCAGGCATTTTTCTGCTGGTTTTGAGGAAGATTTTGAAGGCTTAGTTCATGCTGAGTAGCAACACAGAGCTGCATATGGTCTCAGCAAGGATAATACGCCAACTTGGGCAATAAGTTTTCTCATCCCAGCCTCTTCTTGTGGCAAGACACGATGTTGTCCACAGAGGGTAATGAGCCTGCTTTCAAAAGCAACAGTAGATGTCTGCTGGTGATTCACATTATAAAAAACCCTGTTTTTCTGTTGCCGAGGTCTTAATCCTAGTTCCCTGTTTGTGTGCAGTCATGTTATAATTATGTCCACTGCAGCCTATAAACTTGTTAACAGCTGTCTACATCCTTCATTTGTGATGAACTCCCTTTCTGTGACTTCCCCATAAGTACCCTTTTTTCTTTGGTCTTTTGGCTGCCTTACTCATGCCCATCTGTTAACATGGCAGGATACTGCTTCCAGATTGGAACCTTGCTCCAGCAGAGGTCCTGGGAGAAGCTGGGGTTATGCAAGTAGCCTGTTCAACATTGTCTCACACATGAAAAGGTGTTCCCCTGTGCCAGCTCCGAGGAATTTGCAACCTGTCTCTCTTAATGCTCTGTTCAGATTGCAAAACCATTGTGCTGTTGCTCCAACAGCCAGGGCTGTCTGGGCCAGATGGCCCTCTTTGTTGCTCAACTGGAAAATATCTGAGGTGATTCCTATTAAACAACCTGGATCCAGGGATTAAGGAATCAAGAGCTCAAGTGTTTCCTGTGACCAGTGTGTTCAAAGCGCTTGTTTCCATACTCCTGTACCTGCTGAAAGGCCAGAAGAATGACACTAGGGCAGTTGTCGCCTGTTGTTTTGAAAGCTTTGTATCTGAGCTAGTACACCATTAGCTTGTCCTAACTTTCAAGGTAGCAAGATGAAAGAGACTTGCACTTGGCAGATTTGTTCAAGAAGGTGGCTCTTTCTGCATAAAAAGTAGGCAGTTCATAACCAGAAGAATACATTTATTAGCAGAAAAGAAGGTAAAATTGAACGAGGTCAAAAGACCTTCTGGTGACTAATATCTTGTTACTCACTGGACCATAAAAATCACTTGAGCTGAATGAGAGTTTGCATTCCTTCTGTGTAAATATCATGCTGGGGATGGCAGGTAATACTTTGGGACCAAACTAAACAGCAGAACCAGAAGTGCCTGTTTACTCTAAGAAAGCAAACATCTTAAGTTGTACAACTTGCCTTAAAACTAGCAATGCATTACAGTGCTTACTCTCATGAAACTAAAGGAAAATATTCACATGTGTAGTTCTTCATTAAAATAACAGTTCAAAGTATAAGACAGGCTAAACAAGAATGCTCATGCACAGAAAGGTCATAAAGTATTAGTGCATTCAATAGAATGTACAAGATCTAGAAAATGCTCTTTTTTTCACTAAAAAGTCAAAATGTCAGTAGAAGAAAAGCTACAACTCTTGTTATTTGCCAAAAGACCAACTGTTCTTGCTAAAACTCATTGACATAGTTCGTAATAAATGGGAGTGTTTGCTACATGAACAGCTCATTGGAGTGTTTGATGATGACCTCTTTATTTTTGTTATCAACAGTGACCAAAGAGACACTAGACTGTGAGAGGCCATCTTCATGTACACTTAGATGTTAGAAGGAAGCAAGCAAAAATAAATTCTATATAGGAAAGAAGCTGGAACGTTGCAGCCTATGTTTCTTTAGTAGAGCTCCCATGTATGGCTGCATAGAAATTCCCTCCCATTTCTCAGTTCAGAATATATTGAACTACTTGAAATCCCTCCCCGGGTGGGAAGCACTTCCCTATGCCATGCAGGAGAGGTGTTTGCGGAGTCCCTGAAGCTGACCAGTACAATACAGAGAGACACAGAGGAACCACCTCAGTGCTTAAGGTTTATTTCTTGTGAGTAGAGCTAGGCTAACACTGGTGTGCTACTTCTGGAGGTTGTTCAGTCAGTATTAGTTATGTTTGGTCTTAGCTAAACTACCTCTGTTATCTGCTACACAGCACAATTACACATTGAGAGAAATAAACCAATTCCAAGGAAGAAAAAACACTGCTGTCTCTATGATGGTATATTTCCCCCCTGCTGACTCTCAGAGTGACCATGTTCAGAAATATTTGATGGTAGGAAAGAGGAGTCACTACCCCATCTATGGAAGGGAGAAGTTGCAGAGAAATGGAGCTGAGAAGAGAGGACGTGGGCACAGATGAAGGTTAATGGGAAGAGGGGAACAAGTTGGTGTAAATGTTTAGGTGAGTTCCCAGGAATGCCTGGAATCTTTATTGCTGGTGAATAAATCTCACTAGAGCCGACAGCTGCAGGGAAGCTCAGAGAGCTGGTCTAAGGTATGAAATGAGGCATAAAAAAGGAGAGTTGTTCAAATTGTCATCTCTATGCTGCTGCCTTATCATCAATTCTGATACAAATATCATTGAGGAAAGATTTATGGTGTGCACTCATTTTAGTTCTTTGGATAATTGGATGCTAAATACACACAGAGCTCATCTTCCAGATGTTTGAAGTTCTTCCAAATTAGGTAGTAGCTCTTTTGGAACTAAAGAGTTCAATAGCTTGCCCAAACATGCATCCCTTCCCCCTTGGTGGTGGACCTCAAATACTTTAGCCTTAATACACCTTTGAACTGTTCCTGGGCAAACTACAGGTGTTCATTTAATTTCATTGGGGTAGTTTATTAGCTTTTTTTACATTCAGGCTGAACATGAAGATCAAAGTTGTATCCACGCCATAAAAAATTATTAGCATCTGTTACAGACAGCCAATTTGTCTGGTCAAAACCTGTCCAGCCCAGATTGCAATCAGCCACAAAATCAGCACCAGCAGTCACCTGCCCTCACTCTACAGATCAGCATCATGTTGGACTGTGCTGAGCTTTCTGTCACTCAGGGATCCATATTTCTGCTTCCAGAAAGCAAGAGTCCATCCCTACCAAGGGGTGCTCCCCTGCATGGGGGGAAATAAGATCATGGCAAACTATGAAATGAACAGACCTTGGGATTACAAGAAGAGGGAAGAAGAGAGCAAAAGGGGATAGGAAAAATAATAAAAAAAAAGATATCTTGTTAGGAAGCCTAACTGAAATCACAGTCCTGGGGAACAAGCAAGGGGAATGGCAGAATGAGCCAGAACAGATGAGGGGGCTGATCTAAGTGGAAATAAAGAGTAGCACTACTGGTGAGTTTCTGAAAAGGTCAGCAGAAAGGCTTGACCTTGTTGTGCCTTTGAGAAGAACATGACTTTAAGAGCTCAGTCTAAAGAAACACTGTGCCTCCAGAGCCAGCCTTTCATGGCATCCTTCCCTGGGTGCTCCTCCTTGCTGAGCAAGGCCAGCAATAAACTGCAGAGCGCTTTATACTGACTCAGATTTGTTTGACCAGCAAAGGAGAGCTGGAGCTCAGCGCTCCCCTTAGTCCTGCGGTGCTTGTGTAGGCACACCCGCTCCAAGGGGAGCATTTTAGAAATTCAGCAGATAATGACATTGTATAATCACCCAATCAGCCCTAAGCCAAGCAAAGATCCCAGGGCTGAGAGGATGCTATTGCAAGCAGATGTCTTATCTAAGTCACAGCTCCTTGGATCAGGCAGTCATATTGTCTCCATGGGAAAGCCATAATTGCTTTGACAAAATGTGGATACAGAAAGGAGATAGAAAATAATCACCCTCCTCTCATTATCTGTGATGTTTCTTTCATCTTTTCCCCCATTTGCTTATTGAATCATTTCAAACGCACCCTTGTTTCTTTGCCCCTGGCCCTTCCTTTTTTGTCTCCAAATCATCTTTCAGGCATTTAAAAGCTTTTCCTCTCCTCTCTTATTTTATCATCAATTAGATATTTTTTTTCTCTGAGAAATCTGAGGCTCAGAATCCCAGCAGGAATCAGTTGGCACAGCTTTACTGGTAGCACTGGAGCTCTGCTGATTTCTTCTAGACGAGGATCTGGCTCAGAGATTTTAGAAGTGCCTGCCTTGCTGATGCTGCCACTTTATAGGGCCCTTGCTGTGCAAATAGATATCTTCAGAGGCCTCTTCAGATGCCAGTTCATACAGGAGTTACTAACAACCCAAAGAGGCAAGGTGAGAAGGTTTTTAACACCACAAGGTGACAAAGCTGTAGGTGTCTGTATGCAGGTTTCTGGTCAAGTAGTAGGAGGAGAGCAAAATCCCTAGATCTCATCCTACTGAGCCTTAATCTGCCTCAAACAGTCCTATGGTGCCTGAGAGGGGTCTGCTTTCTGCCTTCAGCTACAAGCTAGAGTTCAATCATGTCACCCTTTCTGCTGTGCCATGAGTGAAAACTCTTGACCACATATTAATCATCTGAATCAATAGATGTAGTCACTGTCAGAGGCAAAATGAGTAAACTACAAGGAACAATGTAAATATATGGAATAAATACTTTCTACTTTTCTGTTAGCTAGTTGTCCTCCAGTATCTCTTCATAGTCCTCTAGGAGACAGGAGATTTCTCAAATGTATTTCTTTTGTAGATTTCTTTCCTTGGAGAACAGCTAGAGAAAATCTTTGGGAATATGCACAATTTGTTATTCATAAGTCACGCTCTGTTGCTTAGTCATACCCCCACTTCTCTGTTCCCGGCTGGAAGCATTATGTAACATCTGTTCTCAACATAAAGGTGGTAGCGGGTCAGGCTTCACATGTAAATGTACTTATACATCTATACATAGACATCTATACAAACACACACACGTGTGTGTATGTATTCTCAAATATTTCTAGAGAGAAACCAATCTTAATAGTATAGTTTCTGCTTCCAACAGTATGTTTCTTAAATCTGAGGAGAGACCATCACAGATCAAAAGCTCTGGAAACGTGAGCCTGCACAAGGCAGAGCAAAAGAAAATCCCTCATGTTAGTAGTACAAACCACTACGACATTATTCTTATTCTGCTGGCAGAGTAAGCGAAGCAAATGCCTCTGCACAGTGCAGTGTTCTGCATGAATCGGCATGTGGTGCAAGAAACAACTAACTTCTGCCTTGCAATGATTTTGTGGCCTCCTGTCCACTCCGCAGTTCTGGCCAGGGTGACTCGAGGGCTTCTGCAACCCATCTTGGCAGGCTAAGTCAGATGAGATTGAGAGCATATCTAGAAGTCACTGCCATTTGAAGGGAGCCATTGAACTATTTGGACAGGACAAAGAGAAAGAGCCAGAAAGAATACAATATCTGGCTACAGCTCACAGGCCAAATTGTAGAATGATTTTCCCTTTTAAAATAAAAGATACATCACTGCCCACATGTCCTTATATGCCAGGCCACATTGCTTACCCAGATAATTAAGTCAGAGTACGGTTCATTAAGAAGGCAATATTGCTTCCCTTTTCTATGGCTGAGTGCATATACCCAGGTGAAAACACCACAATTTCTCATGCACAAGGTGAAAAATAGATACACACGAGAAAATAATCTAAGAATAGAAATAAATAAGCTGGAAAACAGAGCTTCTGCCTTGTAAGTCAGATCCAATGGCTTTTCCCACCCTTGCACACATACATGCAGTAACACAGTGCCCCCTACACCTCAGCACAGATTTATTTTGGAATTAGCTATGCACAAATGACACCAAAGCAACACCAACATTTTCCAGTACACCTGTTTTTTCCCCCTGAGGTTTCAGTTCCAAAAGCTGAGATCTGACACGTTTTTCATGGTATGATTGCAGACATGTAAATTGGAGACAATCAATTTAATTTTGCTCACGAGCTTAGGAAATGTAAATCTGGGGCTCTGAAATATTCTAATTAGTTCTCCCCCAGTGGATCTTTGTGGCTTGAATAATGCTAAAATTCCATGACATTCCACCCTCAGAAAATGTGTAATTCATATCTGCAACCCAGCATCTGTATAAGCTCTGCTCAATTTGAGGGAGAACATTCGTTTCAGAATGAGGAAATCCCTTATTTCTTTACAGAGATAAGAATTTCCATGTCGACTGCAATTTCCATGTTATTCCTCGACAAGGAAGCAAAGACTGCACTGGTGGCGTGTGCTGCACTGAGTCAGTGGTTCATGCGTGCTATAGGAAATATGTTCCGCTTGACCGGTGTCATCCTGGCGTCTCAGACTGATTGTGGTGAGACCTTCACTGTCGCCAAAACCGACGCAGTCACTGGGCGTCTACTGGGTGGGTGGCTTGGGCACCAGTGGGAATGGAGAGCAGTGAACAATTTACACTACTTAGTGGAGAACAAGAAGAGATCCCAGTTGCCCTATTTCGACCAGTGCAAACTAAAAGATCTTTCTAAACTGCTTTGGTTTCCTAACGATCAGCTCCCAGCTTAGAAGCAGAGATAACTCTGGGGCCTGCAACAGAGACTGCATTTTCTGGCAGACAAAAATCGGGAGTTTTCCACCACTGCATAAAAGGAAGCTGGGAATTAGGCAGTGCGCTCTAATAATGGGTGTGAAGTGTGCACGAGACAGAGACGTGATAAAAATGTGTTTGTTCGTATCACTTCTGTGCAGCATCCTCCCTTTAACTTTGTATTTATTGTATTCCTTTGAAATGTAGCTGCTTTGTAAGTATAATTAAGAATGGGTGCCCTGCACTTTGCAAACATGGGGATGCTGCCATGGCAACAGCAGGGGAACGCAGAGAAGCAGCTCTTTCTGATTAATGTAATTACATAGCAAGCATGTATAATGCCTTTAAATACAGTTTACTTTTGCATGAAGGAGGCATAAAATGGATATTATAAGTTCTCTGTGTGTTAACATTCCAGGATTGCTCTTTGTATGTGTTGCAAGATCATCATTTGTAGCACATTACGCACACCATGAGGGACCTACCATTGCATGGCAATTAGGTCAGTAGTGAGGGATTAGGGGTTTTGACTTCTCTTGAGCTCAGAGTGAGGTTGTGTTCTACTTGGTTGATTTCTGTTACATTTCAGGGTTCTATTTCAAAGGAAGGTTTTGAGAATGCAGTTGATTCTACTGCTTTAGGTTTAGAAGCTTCAAGTCATTATATGTGTGACCAACTTTATTGAAGTCTGCAGTCCTATCAGGTAAAAGGAGAATTTTCAGGTAAGTAAAATTCCCTGTATGCCTAAGCACTGGTTGTGTCAAGCCTCAGGAAAATTTATGGTCACATGAAGTTCCACTGAGTAACTAATTGCCACAAGCATTAATCCCGGTCCTGCATTCCTCAAACATTAACCCTCCACGCCCTCTTCTTTTTAGGGAGGCAATTTTCAGTGAGAGGGAACAAAGGGCTGAAACTCGCCAGGGATGTTACTCAGGAAGGCAGGGTGCTGACCAGCCACCTCAGTCCCTGTGTTTGAGAGACGGATTTGGTACCACTTCAGCAAGCTCAGTCTGAAGCCTTCAACAAAGAAATGGAAAAGGAGTTTTGCAGAAAAGAAAAGCACCTTTGTTTTTTCCAGGGCATGCTTTGGGCCTGAAAATATATGCAACATGGTAGGGATTGTAGGAAGCTAGGTTAATACATAGCTAACACTGGTGGAAAAATGGAAGGCAGCTCTGTGACCAAGAGCCCTTTCATGAGGACAAGCGGCAGGATAGCTTGGCACAGCTTTTGCCAGCTATCAGTCTGTCTCACAAGTGACACAAACTCCCTTGTGGAGCCTGACATCATCAGTATAATGTCACTGCCACTGTGAAACTCTGCACATGTATTACAGCATGGATTTTTTTGGGGAACTGAACAGTAGCTTACAAATCATAGACAGTACTTTCACAGATAAAAAGAGAGGGCATCCAACTAGAAATGGAAATCTTGGGATCCAGAGAACAATCTTCTCTGGACTGAAAAAATTATATCAGGTTGAGGTGCAGTAGCTCAGGAATGGTGCTCCCCCATAAATTGTATGATACATTACGCAAGGCCTATGCATTTGCAGTAACGCAGTTTCCTCTGTCAGCACCAAGACATTGAAAATTACTATTTTGTGGTAACCACATATGCTCCTGCTTCAAGTATTGTCATTTAAAGCTTGTCAATATAAATTATCAGTGTGACATTCTTAGACTACTTTTCCTAAATCTTAAGAGCCATATCCTTTGCAGGCATGAATCAAAACAAATCAACGGAGCTGCAATGGCTTCCACTAGCTGAAGATTTTATCTTGGATGTTCTTCTCTGAAAATCGAGGTGCCAGACCCTGAGTCTAGCTAATCTGCATTAGGATCACAGGGAGGCACAAAGTACTTCGGGATGTGCTCTCCAGCTGATTGCTTTTATGGTCCCCACACATTTTTCTGTGTTAGAAGCCTCAAGAAGTGAGCACAGGAATTCATGTTAGAATCCAGATTTGGAGTAGATTACAAATATCCAAAGGTCCACACACCAGCTCCTTGCCTGAGCAAGGAGCAATACTTTGACTGTATGTATTTTCACTTGTGTAAACTTTCCCAAATGCCATGGTTTAATCAGGAGAGCCTGGCACTTTGTATTCTGGATTGTGGAGCTAGATTAGAGCTCACTGATTTTACCAACATAAAGACTTTGTTGAAATACTAGGTTTTGACAACATGTTTCCTGGAAGAATGCAGTGGGCTGTTTGCGCTTTGGTTGGTTTGGGTTTGGTTTTTTTTTTATATTAAAGGTCTTTAACATTAAAAGTTGAAAAAAATATTTCATGTTGGTTTCATTTTAAATTGTGATGTCTTGCACCAAATTTTTCTTACTTTGTCTCACACTGGAGAAAGAGAGAATAAAAGTAAATTAAAAGAAAAAAAATCCTTGTGTAATCCAGTTATTTCACTGAGACAAAGAAAGAAAATAAAATATTAAAAATTATTTTGAAGTTTTAATAAATTTTGGAAGAACTGGGAACTTTCTCATTAAAACTTATTTGCATAACAGGCTTATCTCTTATTAACGCTGCTGTTTACCTGCACATTTTCCATTCATTCGTTATAATCTCTCTTAAATGGACAGTTCATTGTGGCATCCCATTAAGAACTCTTCTGCGTGAGGAAATCTGCCTACAAAAGCCAGGGAATAATCAGAAAGTGACTTCTGTGGAAGCTCATCAGTGTTCTTAATTACCAAGTACTAGAGCACCTAATGTCTGGGAACAGAAGGACTTTCCCAAAAATTGAAGAGAAAGCTGACTTGTGAGCTTGCATCTCTCATAATGACTCAGAGCCAGACTCCTGACTAAGAGAATTTCATTGTTCATTCCACAGAATATTGTTAAATTACAAATTAGCAAAAGTGCTAGTCTGTACTCTCAGGCTGACATATGAATATGCATTATTCATCACATTCTCATTATTTCTTTTTCCTTCATAAACCAGGAAATGAAAGACTAAAGAATTCAGCGTGAGGTGAGCTGAAACTATTGATGCAATCAATTTTAGCCATATGTTCTTTTTTATGTATTTAACCCCCACTTTTCCCCTTTCGTTCTCCTTTTTTCCATTCTATCTTATCTATTTTATCTATCTTTACAGTCCTAAAACATGCACGCACACATTCAGGAGCACAGACTACTTTTTGCTTCCTTGCTTTTTAGTGGAGTGCTCAAAGCAATGGAAGAATAAACTCTTACTGCAGCTTCCAGTTATTACAGTAATAATATTATTAAGAATACCTGAATCCTTTTTAATATGAATTACCTTCACCCTGTCTCACCTGTAAATTGGATTTTAAGACTTAGAGAAAACATTATATCTATATATCTATATTATATATATATATTAGGGCAAATCACCAACAAGTAAATAAAGAAACTATAAAAAAAACAGATCACAGTGAATATAAAAAAAATAAACTGCAAAGTGAACAGATGCTTTCTAAGGTACTGTTATAGATATCTTTTCTGGCACTGTATTTCATTATTAGCAAGTTCCACGCAGTTTATTGTAACAGGGTGTGTTTAGTGCAGCCCCGTCAACTACAGGAGTAAAAGAAGCATCTGAAAAATGCTTCACTCCCTAATTCTCAATTGGAGTAGAGCTTTGGGAAGCGACCTTTAATGCAATAGTGACTTTATCAGTAAAGCTCCTTGGGGCATCGTCCCTTGAATAATTCTGAGCCCTCCTTGTCACTCCATGTTACTCCCTTCAAGATTGCAGTGAGAAATCATGGAAGTTTTTTGACTGAAGGCAACTTTGGTCAGAGCCTTCTTTTCTACATAAAATATGCCTGGTTGCATAATCAAACCCTTTTCTTGTAAAAGTTTGTTTCTATGCATTCAGGATGGGCACATGCATATTGTGAGTGTTATACCTTTAGTGACAATCAGCCATTGAAAATGTTGCCTTGAGTGTAGCATTCTTCCTATTTGTTTCCATGAGTACTGAGGCTTCAACTGGAGAAAATGACCAAAATATCTCACTTCAGGAGATCTTACTGTTGGTTCCTAGCACAGCAATTAAGTAATATAATTTTTTTTCCTGACCCTTTCCCATGAGTGCAAGGGGGTGTGAGTCCTTCAGTAGCATTCTAAGATGGACACTGCTGTGGAGCAAAGCAGCAGCTCTGGGGCCCCCAGCATAGAAAGGACATGGACCTGTTGGAGACTGAGTCCAGAGGAGGTCCTTGAGGGCTGGAGTACTGTGAGGTAGCAAAGCTGATATTCTGGTGGGACTCTGTTACAGACCACCCAACCATGTAGGTGGTTGGATGGATGGATGCAGAGGTAGATGACATATTCTAAAGCAGCTGGGAGAGGTCTCAAGATCACTTGCCTGTGCCCTGGTGGGAGTCTTTAACCTACCAGATATCAGCTGGGCACACAATACAGCTGAAAGGGAACCGCATAGGAGGTTCCTGAAGTGTGTCAGGGATAACTTCCTGACACAGCTGGTGAGGGACCTGGCTAGGGAGGGAGCACTGCTGGA
>VXBJ01003176.1:40073-72339 GCA_013400055.1 Nycticryphes semicollaris | reverse complement strand
TGTGATTCTGTGATAATTGCATTACAAATATCACATTCTGAACACGGTAAAATTAGATATCTTCATGGATATACCTATATCAGCCAGCACCATGTTTAGAGATTTTTTAAGTGATAAATTAAGTTTTGCTTTTATTTTTCATTCATGTCATTCATCCTGAAGTTTATTTTTTTGAGTATGGAAGAAATAGTGGAGCAGTATGGCTCATACAGAGTTGCCTGCATGAAAAATAACAATTCTTTTGAAGAAAGGGGTGTTTCTCCCTTACCCCATATATTCTGGGAACCTTAGCCTGCCTTAGAGAAAAAAATACACATGTATTTTAAAATGATTGGTTAATCTCAGACTTTCAAATAACTTTCTGGTAAGAAAACTCTGCTGTATCTGTTTCTAAGGAAAGGTACATTTTTGGTCCAAATGCTTTAAATACATTTACAAAATAAAATACATAATAAAATTATTTCATTCTTAATACAGATTTTTCAGGGTCATGACAAAGTAAAATAATTATTTCTTTTAAAAAAACCATGCTCTATTTTCACTTGAGTCAAGAGTCTTTCAGAGACTAAAAGTTAGTGTATATGGGAGTGTCTCACCAATAGAAACACTAATTTAACATCCAGACTAGTCTCTAAAACCACCTATATCATTTCTGTATATTTTGTATCTGTTCTGTATGTTTTTCAGGACAGCTACCATTCTAATTCTTCATTTTAAGCTAATCAATCCTTCTATTTATCACAATTTTATGATAATAAAATTTCTTTCTTGGATCCATTCTTTCTCACTATAACATGTAAAGAAAAAGAAAAATTATGACCCTCTCCAGATTTTTCCAATTAGATTTTAAGTTCAATGTTGATGATTCCATAATGTATTAGAAACAGACTTAACATTATTTATATTTGTTCATAATTCTTTCTGTTCAAAGATCAGACCTTTTCAGACATAATTCTGTGCATGGATCAACAGCAGCCAATTAGACCTAACACAGAAAAAAAAAAAAAAGGTCAGTATTGGATAAAGCACAGTCAGCTTTTTCATCCTGTATTGTAAAGAAGCAAAATTAATCATTAATTATTTTTTTTCAAGTTATTTTGTAGAGGTTTTTTGATAGTCTTTTGGTTGGGAGGATTTTTTTTTTTTTTTTTTGTTATTGGAAATCTAACCTTGAGGGAGTACCAATATTCTCCAAGAAAACATTTTTTTATGTCTGAGATGTGTTTTAATGGAATGGAATGATAACATTCTGAACTGGAAATGACTGTTTATGATTGAACAAGATATATTTTGGAGGAACATGAAACACAATCTGTTTAGAGACAGGTGAAAAATTACCTCAGGGCAAATAGAGCTGATGTGAATTTTCAGTTTTGATTGATGAAAAACTCAAGTAATCTTTATCCAATTCTAAATTGGAAGCCATTTAAGTCCGTCAGCTTTATCAGCTTTTTATTTGGCCAGAAAAATAGCTATTAGGAAACAAGCAAAAATGGCAAGTACTACAGGTACTCCTGGGTTTGTTGTGTTCATGCTGATAATTCATGAATGCTGAAACATTTTCACCTGAATAAATTGCTGCTTAAATTTCTTCATCACGTTATTAAACTATGTTCTCTGTTTTCTGAGCCAAGCATAAGCTGGTTGTTTACTTTTAAGTAGAACTGAGCTAACGTTTCTAAGGATGTTGAACCTAATTATTGTCATTATAATTAGTGACATAGATATTATCACTCCTTAATCTAATTTCCTCTGAGTTACTTAGAGAATGTTGAAAATAATTTCTCTTTTTGTATACATTGGTATTTGCTGCTTTAGGAAACAATTATTTAAACTGTTGAAAGATGTTTAGGCTATACAGTGCCCCAACCTGACATGAGATTAGTATGTATGTTTGTTATTTACCTGTTTGTCTCTCCTTCTGTCTCACATATATTCATATGTACATATATACACACACACATTTATATTTTTATGGCTACACTTTAATTTATTTCCAGTAAATTCAATTGGCAAGTCCATTTCTTTCTTTGATGTTACTCAACAGAGCTACAATAAACCAGAATAAAATAGTTTGTAAATCTGTATAAATCTCCTACATCTATAATTTTGCAGTTTTATCTGGGCATATGTTATTGAAAAGACTTAGTAGCAGTGCTCTGTAGAAATATTAAAAGAAACAAGAAATAGGCGATTAGAGGTATGAAATAACTGCAGTGTGAGAATAAACAAAACAGAAAAAACCTAAAATTCTGAGGGAAAGGGTACGTTACACATCTAAAAATCATTAATAATATGGAGAGAGTGAATAGAGAAATGATTACTCTTTAACTACAATAATGTTGGGGCACTCAGTGGAATAATCAAACAAAAAGAGATATTTATATACACAGCATATAATTACATAAAGAGATTCAGAATCTCTTGTTGAAGACTGAAGTATTGATTAGATCTCAGATTAGACCAATTCACAGAAAACAGGAATATCAAAGCCTATTCATAAAGTGAGTGTGCATGCTCTCTCCAGTTCAAGAAGATTGTGAGAATATGGAGTGTGTGCCAGTGAGCTACCCAAATATCACCCTCTATTTGCACTGGTTTTTATGTTCTTTTCCTAGTCACTTGGAAACAGCTAAATTCTTATTGTCTTCCTTGGAGATAAGACCTTTCAAATAATATGGAATGTTGCCTAAATTATAGGTAGCCTTGGCTGCCTGAAAGTTATTTTTCACTCATATTTCTATCCAGCTGAACTGAACTGTTTGTCAGAGATGGATCCCATATTGGGCACAGTGGGATTCTCCCTCACTAGAGCTTACCAGATGTAATAATAATAAAACTTTTCTGAAATATTTTCCTCTGTGCTAAGTATGGATATTAGGAATGTACATAGCAGTAGTAAGTTTTACACCACGGATATCCTCCAAACAGGGCATCCAAACTGCAGCGGGTCAAGTTAGAGCTAAATATTTAGCCATGGTTGGGGTAGTTACTTGCTTAACAGCTATTCTAGTTCCTGGGCTAGTTTTTAGGGCCCGTCCCACATAACGCAAATTTACTTCAATCGTGAAGGTCATGAAGCTAAATCCTTTTACTTTTTTGAATGACACAGGGAATTTGCACAGTCAATGAGTGTATTAATTATGCTAATTAAGAATATTTTTCACTGCTATTCACTGGTATTTAATCTTGTATATCACAAAAATTAGTTATTTTTCTGAGCTATGGAAGTTTTGAAATTTATAGAAGTAGGCCTATATTTTAAAATATATTGTTAAGAATAAAACATCACATAAGACTAAAGAGCACAGCATAAAAAGTAAAATAAAAAAAAGTCTACATAACAGTAACAGTGGATCACCTCTTGTGTATTTATAACATCCTTTGGAGTTTCATTTGTATTTCATCATGTAGCCTCGAGTACTATAGCACTGCCAGTTTTCACATGCAAGGAAGGTTCAAATATTCTTTTTTCGAGTAATGATGACTTATTTAGTTATTGATAATCCACTGTCTTACCAGGATAAAGAGTTTTGGGAGAGTCAGTAGCCTAAGTTCGTTTTCACTGTTTTTCATTATGAACCCTACTATGCTTTTGTAAAACCAAGGATTTTGTTGTAGCAACAGCCCTTGAAAGGTCTCTAGATGGAAAATTTCTCTCTGCTTGTAATGTCCAGCACAAATAGCCTGCTTTCTCTTTGAAAGGCTGTAACAACCTGGGGTACTTATCATCTCAGTTAATCTCCAAAGCAAACACCCCAAGACATAAAATCTGTAGCACAGATGTGATCACTTTTAAACAAAGTACCTTTGTTCTTTATTTCTGTTAGCCTCTCAAATATGCAGCATAGTGTTCCTTCAAGTTCCTCCTTAAAACTTTCCTATGGTGCCCTTTAAAAGAGGTCTTGGCAAAGATGAGTTGATCTATATACTCAGACTCCTGCCTATCATGCTGATAAATATTATCTCACTGACTCATTGCAGTCCACACTGCTGTCTTTGTCATCTACTCGTGCTCTTTGCTAGAGCTGTTTTACATTTTTATGCAACTGCTGTCTTTGACAAATTAGTTTTCTGTTCAGCTGAACTCTGTTTTTGTAGTTATAAAGCAAAAATTAAAGACGTTTCGTTACCTTCAAAGTTTTAGGAAAATAATCTGCACTGCTCCGGGGTGCACAGTTTTTCAAAATACAACCTGGATGACTAAAGGTGATCAGTTGTTGAAATTATCATGATTTCTTACCAGTAGAACAGAACCTCTTTGTTCTAAAAAAGCCACAAACCCAAAAACTAAATAACTGATTTTGAACCCCATATCATTTACACAAAATAATTAAGATGTCAGAGGAATTCCGGCTAGTGTTCTCAATCGACCCTAATACTCAAGCATGAGGTCTGATAAAAATAATGAACTTATTCATTAATTTCAGTGGTCTCCGGGGTTTATATTATCAAAATGGTTGTGTAGATAACTTTAGATCTTTTGTTTAACTTTGTTACTACTTATTAAAGGTTCTGCCAACAGCCTGATGAGATTAAGGCTGAATGATTTTATATTATTTTGGTAATAGTATCAAGAAATTATTTATTCCTATCACTTATTTTACTCACATGTAAAGTTGACACTGGCTGGCTGCTAGGTGCTCGTCAGGCTGCCCTTTCACTCCCTCTTCTTACCAAGACAGAGCAAGAAAATAAGATGAAGAAGCTTGTGGGTCAATATAAAGGCAGGGAGATCACTTGGTACTGTTACAGGCAAAAGTGACTTGACTCAGGGAAGGTTAATTTAATTTATTGCAAATTAAAAATAGAGTAGGGTGATGAGAAACAAAGACAAAATTAAAAGCAACATCTTTGTCCCACCTTCTGTTTTTCCCAGTCTCAACTTCATTCCTTTATCCCCAAGTCTTTCTGGTACTCCTACTCTGAGCAGTGCTTGGGGTTATGGGAGAAAGCTGTCTGCAGTCACTACTGCTGATTGATTCAGCTGTATCCTGTGGATGATCCATTAAATCTGTATGGAAATGGCTGTGTCCAAGACAGGGGCAGCTCCTAGTATCTGCTCACAGATACCAGACCTGCAGTCCCTCCACTTCCACAACTGTGCAATATAAACCCAATACAATATGTAATGTTTAAAACCCAAGCTAGAAGGTACTCTCCTTAGCCTTTCTCTGGTATGGGTAGTTTTTTCTTTTGGGTAAGTCATAGAAATATTTTATATTCATTTCACTGATGTGGCTGTGCAAAAATCTGTTTGTGTCCATTGACTGTACTAAGACTAGGTAAGAATAAACTTGTTACTTAGGTGTTTAAAGCGTATTTTTCTCAATACATTCAGCAATTATTTATGTGCAAGAGGAGACCTCTTTTGCTAATAAAGCATAATAAAAATATTGAGAAGATTTACATTTACTGCAGATTTTATTCTAGCTATTTTTAATACCCCCCCACTTAGCTGGGTTTGAACTGGAGTCTGAAATAATGTCTCAAAAAATTACACCTACTTTATTTAGTAGGTGATCAAATTTCATTTGCTATGAAAGTTAGTGTCCTGATTTAACATACGGCTGGCTTGAAACATTTAAACCTCCAGTCAGTGTTATGTATGGTTTATAATTCATTCGAAGATTTAAAATTTTTCAGTAAGAGGGGAAACTTCTAAGCTTTTATTGCAAATTCTTGATATCTTGCTGATATATGCATGCATGATTGTATGACATATTCTTCATGTCTTATAACATCTGAGGCACTGATATATTTTATACTAATAAATGCAATCCAAGTAATGCATCATTTCTTTTGTAGTTCTAGGTTATAATCCTACATGAAATTTAACAGTGCAAGTTCATTTTTAGCAGCTTATTTATATTAATTTCCAGTCCTGTAATGTAGCTAGCTGTTGACTGTTTCTCAAATGGGAGAAGAGAATTTTGTTCTCTTGAATTAGTTAGACCAAATGAAAAAAGAGATATCAAACTCTACAGTACGTTTGATAATGAATAACCTCAAAAACCATAATACTTGTTACAGCTTATGCAACATGTGGAGCTCAGAGTCTTCCAGGTCCATATAGCTAATATGTAGAAAAAATATAATACAAGTTGTGTTCTACAATTAATCATATTTTTTAATAAACTGAAATACATTTTATTAAATATTTCTATTCTGTGAGAAATAGATTAAAAGGTTGGATATCTATGGCTTTAGGTTTAGTATGTAAATATGTGTAGTTTTGCATGCGTACACATGCACATTTCTTTATTGTTTTTAAAAGAAATAGAACCTGATATTTTTTGCAAATTATCTGGACATTCATAATTAGTATTACATGGCCTTTAGACAAACTGCTCCATCAGAGCTGTTATGGAGACCTAAAAAATTACTATTTTTCTTTACCAAATTATTCCTTTGTTTGAAGTAGACAGGTAAGGAAGGGAGATTTATTTACCTTTTTTTTTTTTTTTCATAATATCAGAAACACACAAAGATACAACCAGTCAGCTAATAAATGGGACTTTACATTCTCTTCTGCATTCCTTTTTCATCCTTCAGCTCTGTAACTGATTTTAGTCCTCCTTCCATGTACCCAGTTTGAATGGTACCTCAACAATACACAGTGAAGTATAATAAAGAACTGTACAAAATTTAAATGTATTCAGCCAGAGTTCAGTTATGTATAAGTATGTCAGATCTAAGGGTAGTCTGTATATGGCAAATTTTGGGAGCATATTTAAAGATGTGGAAGAAGTTGAATAGCCCTAGAGCATTGCTGCTACATCTCTGTTACAGAGGCCAGGGCAAGAGTCTGATCCAAAACTAATAGTGAAATTAATGCCAAGACTATAGGGCACCTGTGATTGGATGTTTTACTTAAAGATATTGGAACTATTATAATTTCATAATTCAATATTCTCTTTAGGTGCTGACTTTCCCAAAATTGCCAGGGAAACTAGATTTTTTAAATGAATATTTATGTTTTTCGAATGCAAGTTGAGTGCCTTTAATGAAGGTTGCATCTTTCAGCTTTCTCAGTGTAGACTTGGGAGGGAGATAACCTTTTAAAACCAATTTTGCTTTTCTCTCATTGTTTAATAAAACATATGTATATACAGTTATTAAATAGACACAGGTATTCATACAAATTCTTAGTTCCAGTTTTGCCTCATGATCCTGTGGCAGAGATTTTAACTTTCTCTTGAGTGTACCATAATTTTGTAATCCATACAAAATATACTAATATTGTTTAAAGAAGATCAGCTGCATCTCCATACTGATATTTCTTAAAGTATCTTGCAGCTGATGTTTTCCATATTTGAAACATATATATGCATCACATACAAGCATCTACAGGTAAGCGCTGTGGATCTGTGACAGGATACAACCCCAGAATAAAATGTGGGCTCCTTTAATGTAATTTAGATTTATCCAAAGGAAAATACATAAATAAAGTGACCTTAGGAGCAGGCACCTAACAGTTACTTAATATTATTTATCCTGTCTATTCTAGGTGTATATAGAACATCCACATTTAAGAGATTTTATCTTTCTTTTAAAGAGAAAACAAAATCTTCCGAGACATTTAAATCCTGGGTTTTTTTATAGATGTTAATGTGGCATATAATTCGAGTTCTGACAGTTTGAAGTTAGAACGGAATTTGGAATAATAATTTTTCTGTGAGAAATTAAAATAGAAATATTGTTAAAGATTTTTAAATATTTTTGGTATACTTAAGGCCTACAATTAAGAACAGATTGAAGGATATAAAGTTGAAGAAGTGCTTGATATTTGTGTGTGCATAAATGTAAATAGTATGTCAATAGATACCACTATCTCATCCTACAGAAGGAAAAAGCTGAACCTAAGAATTGAACAAAATTTTGATGGTGTAGGTTGACTTTGGCTGGATGCCAGCTGCCCATTAAAGCTGCTCTATCACTCCCTTTTCTCACCTGGACAGAGGGAGAGAAATTATAATAGAAAGCTTGTGGGTCAAGACATGGACAGGAAGAGATCTCTCACCAATTACTGTCAGGAGCAAAACAGAATCAACTTGGGGAAATTAATTTAGTTTGTTATCAATAAAATCATAGCAGGATAATGAGAAATAAACCCAAATCTTAAAGCACCTCGCCCCCAACCCTCCTTTCTTCCCAGGCTCAGGTGCAGGGGGATGGGAAATGAGGGTTGCAGTCAGTTCATAATATATGGCTTTACTGCTCCTTCCTCATCACACTCTTCTGCTTCAGTGTAGGAACCCACCCACACGACACAGTCCTCCACAAACTTCTCCAACATGAGTCCTTCCTGTGGGGTACAGTTCTTCATGAACTGCTCCAACATGTGTCCTTTCCATGGGGTGCAGTCCTTCCTTCCAGAACAGACTGGTCCAGTGTGGGTCCTCCACGAGGTCACAAGTACTGCCAGCAAACCTGCTCCAGTGTAGGATCTTCTCTTTATGGGTCTACGGGTCCTGCCAGGAGCCTTTTCCAGGGTGGGCTAACCTTGAGGTCACATAATCCTTCAGTCACATACACCTGCTCCAGTGTGGGGTCTTCCATGGGCTGCAGGTGGATATCTGTTCCACCATTAATCTTCATGGGAAACAGCTTGCCTCATCATGGTCTTCATGGGTTGCGGGGGAATTCCTGCTCTGATGCCTTGACCATGTCCTCACCCTCCTTCTTCACTGACCTTGGTGTCTGGAAAGTTGTTTGTCTCACATACCCTCACTTCTCTCTTTCAGATGCTGTTGCACAGGGTTTTTTCTCCCCTCTCACAGAGGTGCTACCACCTTATCAACCTTGGTCTGCACCCTTTCCTAGAAATTGGAACCAGAGAATTGCAAAGTTAGTAGGATTCAAATCCAATATTTGCATTTAATTGTGTCTTTAGTTGTATAATTTTCACTCTGAAAATCAGATGTGTTTTCTATGCATATTTTTCTATGCTTAATTTAAAATTAAATAGGAAAAAATATTAGAATTATTTCGTGTTTCCACCACAGCAAGAGAAAGAAAAATCAGTTTTATTAAAATAGGCTTTCTTTCCTAGAATGCTTTTGTAGCAAGAGAAGGCTAAAATGCCTTAGCAGTGACTTGGTTCTTTCAATAAGGTTGTTCAGAAAAGAAACAACATGCTTCAGGATTTACAAAGCAGAAAAAAAAAATAGAAAATTAAAAATGGAGAGTTAAATCTAGTCTTTCATTTCAATTATAGCAAATTTATGGAAAAAATTGTCAAATAAATCTAAAGAAAATGCAATTTAAATTGAAATAGACAAATTATAATGACATGGTATAAAAGTTTTACAGCCCAACATTTTTGGAGGTTGATTAATTACAAAAAGAAAGTTAGAAGTGGACCTTGTGACTGTTCTAGGTTAGTGTTGTGATTGTTGTAGCTGATTTTCGATGCAGAAGGAATCAAACTATTCTACTTTGAAAATTCTATTTAAATGTGAAAATTATGCTAGTGTTTGATAGCACTAGAAGTTTGTGGTTTTTAACCCTCCATCATGTTTTACTTTCTTTTGCCATTTTTCACATCTTGTCTTTTTGCCATTTTCCATTGACATTTTGCTAGTGTTTGCAAAGAGGAGCTGTATTAAATTATTGCTGCTTCCAGAACATTAATGTCCCAATTTTGTACCAATACAGGGATTGCAATATGCTTTTGCTACAAAAATATAAATCTCATTCACTTGCCCAACCACTAACCAAAGTCTAGAGACTGTAGAAGTCCATATATTCTTTGTTCAGATGCAGTGGCTTATAGAAGATTACAGCCTCAACCAACGTTTAACTTTGTTCTTAGTATTACCTTTTAGTGCAGACAAAACAGCTTGAAAATCACAGAAATATTTATAAACCATGGCAGGATGCATCCAATCAGAAAGCAATCAATGTAATGTTCTCATCCTATACTTTCCTATGGAAATCCATTATCTTTACAGTTGAAATGAGAATAATGTGTCCAAAACTATTTTACATAGGACAATTCATTCTCTAGATGAGGTAGGCAAAAAAATGTCTTCCACTTATTTCAGTATATTTTGTTTGCATGTAATGCTAGCAAACAATTTTGAAGAAAGGAACAAATTCCCAGTACTAGATGATTTCCCTTCTGCATTACTAGTAAAGTAATGTGATGAAATGTGTCTTTCTTACCTTAGGCTGAATCATTGTGAGTTTCTACTTACACATTGTGTGACAGGTAAAGACATAAACCTGAAACAAACCTGAATATAATCATTTCAGGCAAGGTGACCATTTTTTATCCAATAAAGTAATTAATTGTTTTTCACCTTGCAATGAATGCATTCTAAACGCGTATGTGTACAGGCAAACATCATGCCACTGGTTCTAGTTGCAGCCTGCATGATTAAAGAGTATTTGTTTAGTTATATTTAGGTTCTATTCCTAGATTCTTCAAAATATAAAATATTCATTGCAGAATGTAACTCATTTTAAGTGAGACTTGTTAAGCATTGTGTCAATTAGGAATGAATTCAAATCTCTCTCCTCAGACTCTTGGTGAATACTCATTTTCAGCTGTGTGTTATAAACTCTTCTGGATAATGTGGATAATGAAACTATTCAGACAAAATAGAGGAACAAATGGAATTCAGAAAGTAAATAAAATAGTGAGCTGTAGAATCAAACCTAGTGTTGACTAATATCTTTCTTTAGTGTCTTTCTTACTGGAGAAAGACAATATGCATTTTTTTGTACCACTTCTTATCAATCTTAACCTTGCTGTAACCATCTTCAGGAAAACAACCTTTGTAAAGTTGCTATGGTTGACATCCATTCACTATGTCAACCCTCGTGTGTTGCAGTACAGGGTCTGGCGACCGGAAGATCTCGCAATGTACGGAAAGATAGGCCCCCCCTCTCCCTATAGCCAATAGCGTTTCACACTTAGTTCATGATGTAAGCAGACGGAAGTGATGTTGTGAACCCAGACTATATAATGCCGTGTTATCTATCAATAAACGCCATTTGCTGTCCACCACATTGGTGTCTGCGAGCTGATGGACCGAGCTGCCCGGGGTTGGCCGACGTGCCGCTCCTGAACCAGGTCGCCACGCCTCCTGCAGGCGACACTCGTGATCCAGTGTATTTCATATAAATAATAGATAACAATGAATACAAATTAATATGAGATCTAAATGTGTTGGAAAGTAATAGTTTAAAAGAGGAGAGTACTATGAAGTGATGGAGAGAAGTTGTTTTCAAATATGAAATTAAATTTGCTAGGAGAAAAATTAAACTTCCCCTCTCCCTCTTTCATACATCATAATGAGAGTATTCAATACTGTTTCCTCTAAATATTAGGTTATCAAAACCTAAAAATGCTTCCTTAGCTTGCAAATTTATCAAGAGAATTATCATGTAGTATGTTTTTTAAATATGAACCATGAAACTCCATGTAACATATACTTATTGAATATTTGTTACAAAAGAATTTATAATTAATGTTGACCTAGAATGAATTGTATAGACTATCTCCTACATCAATTTTGGGTTTTTTATCTGGACATAAATCCATTTTAACTTTTTAATAAAATTAAAGAATCTTCCAATGCTCATTTACAGCACTTTCATATTGTGTAAAAGTATCACCTTCAAGAAAAAAAAAAAGTCTTTAAAAATTTGGATTTTTTTTTTCTTGGAAGTGAAAATAAAGCATAACAAGAACTTTTTTTTTTTCATAAAATAAATATCTTGGTTGGAGGACATTAATAAAAAAAGCCATAATCAATCCAAAATTAATTCTATTCTGCAGATAAAGGACTTTTTTGTGTCTGAGTAAGATTCTTCTCTCTGCTCTATCCTAGCCACTAGATTATATATTTGATTATATATTTGACCTTTGTCTCAGTTTCTTCTGTCTACTGGAATGTCTATAAAATAGCTAAGCATGAATTTTACTCTAGAGAGTTTGAGATTATATCTTGATGATTAAAATACTCATCCGGAATGTAGAGAACCAAATTCATAGCAACCAGTCACTTAGGGTGGGATAAATCTTTGACACTGAAAGCAAGACTCATCATTAATTGATATTTTTAGGATGTTTTTTCCTCATTGCAAATTCAACTTCTATCAGATAAAGCTACTGCATCATTTTTTTCCTGCAGTTTATAACACTCTGAAACTCAAATTGCCGTAATGCTTCTTGTATTCTAAATCCGGTCCTTACAAGTTGCTGTGCTAAAAACATCCTTAGGGAGCTTACTAGATGTGGGCCTCCAAGCTTAAGTCAGAGGATCTGCCCAGAGGAATATGGAAATATGTGCTTGGGGTGTAGCTTGACAGGAGATCAAGATCTCTTGCCCATTGTCAAGAAAACAGATAGCATTTATAGGACCATTAAAAAGATTGACTATTGCAGTGTTTTTATTTGCATACACATGTGAACAGGTCTCTCAGTCAGCCCCTGGGACCCCATTGTCTCTCTGGCATCTGGACTGGTCCTTCTAGTCTCATTCCTCTTGTTCAGGTGCCTCACTCCAAGAGACACGTGCACACCCCTAGGTCCCAGGGGTCACCTACTCACTGAATTGTTTGGCTTTATCTCTGCTAGTGATGACATCCTGGCTTGTATATCCACACTCACTCCAGCTGCTGATGCCATAGACACAGAACAGACATGCTGGTCCCTCTGACCGACTCCAGCTGCTGCACTCAAGATCCCATATATGTACATGTGCACAGATGGCAGTCCCTTTCCCAGGAAAAGATCTAGAAATGGAGTTTAATTAGAAGACAAGACAGACTGTGACCAGGGCAGGGCGTAGTCAGACAACCATAACAATCAGCATACTGTTTACAAGCGACCAGGCCCTTTCCCCTCTTGTCCCTTTATTATCCCACACTTGTTCCTCTCCATCACTTTCATACCACCCTATCTTACCTTATCTTGTCTTACCTCTAAGCATCCTGTAATAAGTCTTCCACAATTCCATAATGCCCTACCCCGGCATCTCATAATGCGAGCCATCCTTAAAGGCTGGAACCCTTCAGTATTATGAGTGGTGCCCCAGAGACTCACAATGCTGGATTTCACCTGACCTGTGGGGCTTTTAGTCTCTGAGACAACCTTGGGGTGTAGGGGTTTGAGCCTCTGACTGGGGGCATTGGGACCCTTCCACTGCTCTCCTTCTGTGTTTTTCTGCATGTGTGTGTATTTGTGTGCCTTTTACAGTCTGATGACTCTCCTGTGAAGGCCTAGGTAGTTTTCAGGTTTTCCTATCTGCTTTTCCTTGTTGCTTGCCTTTGCTGTTGCCTACTTCCTTTCTATGTGGAGATGAACATTTTATCACACAACCTAACAACTTTATTAAGCCTTCATTTTCTGCCCACATTTTTGATTGATTAGCTGACTATGGTTGAACCTCAAACGTGTAGTGAACATTTAGGAGCCACCAGTCTTGGAGAATTGTTGCAACTTTCTTCCACCTAAATGACTGGAAATTATCCTAAAACACTTGCCTGTATATTTCAGAAATAACAGTGTATTTGGGCTTACATTGGACTGACAAAGTCAACACACTTTTAGTGTTCTTTTTTTTGATCATTCCACATAGGCCAATAGGTACACACCCCTCCTCTTCCTCTCTACCTACTTACTAATGTATCTGAAGGATATTTCTGTGTATAATACATGGGAAAAAAAGATATACCTTGCTCTACCTGCCTAACTCGGTGTCAGAGTCCCTAGATGTCAAGTCATTGTGCCCCATGTTTCTCTAAATTTAAAATACTTGAGAAAATAGAACTAGAAATATGATTATGTGAGACTCCAAAAAAGCACTCTTACCTTATTTTTAAAAAAAAAAAAACTTTCTTCCAGAATTTCTCTCTGTTTTATACATACAAGCACAAATTCATACAGATATGCACAGGATTTCACTAATTGTCCAGGGTTTTCTAAACAATCCATGCTTGTGGTTTGCTTTATGGGCACAATGAAAGAAGTGCAGTAATCGGTTAACTTGCAGAAACTCTTTTTATTAGATCTTAATATAGAATAGTCATCCATAACATCTAAAATATTCTTCATTTCAGCCTCACATGTAAAGGGTCTTAAAATATAAGCCCAGGAAAATAAATACAACATTGATCCTGTCTTGCCACTCTTAAGGCTTAGAGATAATGATTGGTTTAGAGATAATGATTGAGGAAGCTCCAACATTTAGTCATTATAGGCATTTTTAATGTAGAGTAAAAGGCCGAATTTGGACTAGAAGAGTAAGCATGTAGAGTAGGAAATCGATTAATCAGCTGTGGTCAGTAAAGTATGTATAGTTGTATCGAAGAAGAGAGATTAGACAATCATCTAAAGGGAAGAGGAGACTAATTTGCTGAAGTGAGAGCAAATAATATTTGTGCTGAATGGGTAGAGAACCATGAAAAGACTATAGAGGTTGGGCTAAAATGAAAGAGCAGATCTGAATGAAGTTAAAAGCTGAGATTTGCTGCAGACACTGAAACACAAAAAGAGTTTGAAAAACAGTATGCTGGAAAAGAAGTGAATGAAAGTAAGAAGGAAAAATTGCAAAACATAATAAACCATTAAATTAAAAAAATAGTCTTATTTAAAATTTTCTGAAAAAAAATAAAGTTCAGTGTCAATTTTTGTAGTGTGATGTAGCAGAGCAGTTTCTTCACTCCAAAAAAATTGTGAAGACTATACCATTAATAAGTGAAGTTTACCATACTGCACTGTAATCACTTCTAAACACCCTGAAGCAACATAAGAGCCATAGACATACCAGATATACCTGTATTTCTCTGGCCCTCCATTACTGCACCACTTGTCATAACATATTTTTTTCATTGGGACAAAATTCCAATGTTCTTAAATGTATTGCTTTGTTAGTCTGAAGCATTCACATCAGGATCAATATTGCTTTTAAATTACTTTGCTATGCCATCTTGTTAGGCTCCCAAAGACAAATGTGATTTGTTGTACATAATACTTAAATTAGAGACCGATATTTATCGTTACTGTTTTAGTTCTGATGATTGTTGTGTCTTTATTGCAAGGTATGTTTTTCCTCTTGGAGTAACCTTTGATTTTTTGTTCGGTTTACATTGTCTATTATATTTGCTGCTATTTACTTCACATCTTTAAGTCTTGCACTCATTCTGTTAGTAATTCAACAGTGGTACTCAATCTTAGATATGCATGGAAAGTGTTTCTTACATTATACTGACCAAGTCAATATATATTATATATAATTATTTCAAATTGCCATGTTTAAAGATAATTATACTCTTTTCCACTGTAAACAAGGTATTTCAGATGTTCCTTGGTAATTTACTATAGAACAATTACACTTAAAAGGCTTGATATTGTTCTTGTGTAATGAGGTTAACTTTTAATTATTTTATATGTTTATTTCTCATGAAAATTCATAACATATTTACAATGCAAAGCTATGTTCTTGCAAAAAAAAACCCCAAACCTGTTGGGAATTCTTTAAAATGAAGCAACAACAGATATTGTATATTTAAGTACACAAAAAGACATAGTGGTTTGAAGAAAGGGAAAAAAAAAAAACCCAAACCTGTTGGGAATTCTTTAAAATGTAGCAACAACAGATATTGTATATTTAAGTACACAAAAAGACATAGTGGTTTGAAGAAAGGTAAAAAAAAAATAAAAAAAAAAAAAAACCCAAACCTGTTGGGAATTCTTTAAAATGTAGCAACAACAGATATTGTATATTTAAGTACACAAAAAGACATAGTGGTTTGAAGAAAGGTAAAAAAAAAATCCACATAAGGACGGAAAAATAGATCTCTAAAGCATAATGAAAGGAAGGAATGGAGATATGTTGGGAAGACGTACAGTGGTGCTAAGGAACACTTCCTTCTGACTTGAAGGTAATTTTCAAAAGCCAGCCTGCAAAATTAATGGTAGTTCATTCCCAGAAACTGAGGCTGATTCAATATAGGAAATAATTTAGTGTCAGTACAAGAGAGGTAGGTGATCAGAAATTATTGAGAGAGATGGGCAGACTTGCAGATGAGTGATGAATTACTTGCATATTGTCACAGGTGGACAAGCCTGAAACTGGAGTCCTTAATTTGTCTACCAAGGAGAGACTTTGCATTGCATGGGTAATGTTCACTTGCTGACATGAATCTCCTGACAAACTCCAGGTTTGGAGTTTGAGAGTTATCTCTCTGCATGATATAAACCCCAGTACTGGGGATGAGATTACAACTCTGAAAAGAACCAATAATAAACCCATTATTTATCTTTAAAAATCGTGTTCCCTTGATTATAATGTTTCGATATCCCATGTATCTTCTGCAAATCAGGCAAGATATTAGGCTTTTTGACTATATTTTTTTTTCAGCAACCAGTGCAATGACAAAGATTTAACAACCTGAGGAAAAATTGATCAAATAAAAATGTTTTAACTGAACTAATTAAACACTTTCCATTCATTAATTTTTTTACATTTTTTGTGTGTATGCATTGAAACCCATGGAACATACATATATACATAAATTATAATCAGTGTGATTAATCTACTTGCCTTAGTTCTTTTGTTTATTTGGGGTTTTGGGGGTGTTTGTTTGTTTGGGGTTTTTGTTTGGTTTTGGGTTTTGTTTTTGTTTTTCTGTGAAGTATAAATAAAATAAAAATTGCAGAATAACAGATGCAGACTCTCCTGAACAGTCTCTTAGCAAGTCATCCTGAATTTTTTTCTCTCAGATAAAGGTCAAGGACATAAGGAAGCAGTGAGTCTGCAGTACAGAAGCAATCAACCCTTACATTCATTTAAAAACAGGACACCTTTAAAGACCATTAGTTATTTGTCACAAAACCAATAGGTCTGATTCTCTTTTTACTAGCACAAATATAAATTGGGAGTAACTCCAAGTTTATGAATGAAGTTTTATTAGCATAAGTATCAGTGTACGATGAGCCTAGAGAACAAAATTGTCAACTGGTTTCTGTTTGCATAGCTCCAATATTGCATGCCAGTGGGGACAAGGACAGTACATGTTCATGAATGTATTGGTTTAAATTCTCCATTCTCTCTTTGTTTGTCTAGGTCTTAAAATAAATCAATTTCTGAAAGAATTATTTTCATTCATTAAATTTATTTTTAAAGACTTAAATTTATCTTAATTTAATTAATTTCTACAATGATTTTTTAGATCTAAAATATGAAGGTGAAAATTATTTTTTTCATTATTTTGGTATGATCTAGTTCTTCAGTTTTTTTATATAGTGTGTTTATAACAATGTACATAATTTCACCCAGTTGCTGAACACAAACAGAAGTCTCACAGAAGAAAAGTTTGGTTGACTTTTAAAACTTTGTTCCTTTCCCATTTGTCCTTCTGTGTGACTTTTTTTTCTCTTTCCACAATTAGATTTTGTACAAATAAAATTACCTTCAAACAATGACAAGAATAATACTTTATTGACACACATCTCATGGATCAGAGATGAGTTATGTTAGATGCTATGCTCAAATATCCAAAAAACAAAGTTCCAGGCCTAAACTGTTCTCAGTCTGCAAATAGCAATATTTTGATAGTCACAGGGATGCTAGTGATTATTTAAGTCATTATCTTATTTTTTAATTGCTAAAATAACTTCAACATTTGATAAAATATTGCTCTTATTGACTTCACTGTTATCATATGCAGTGTCTGCAACTCTAGTCAATAGATCTTACACCTCCCCAGCTCACTGAATAAGTTTTGGTTTTGGCTGACAGTGAAAGTTCTCATGAAAACCTCATAATGAAAACCAAAGGTTTTTAAGCCATAGAAACCTGCAGTTTAGTGGCAATAGTGAAAGAGGATAAAGAAAAATTCAGTTTTAAAATAAGCACACACTTAAATACTGCTAGTACAGATAAGCCAAATTTATGTAATGCCAGAATACAGCTTACATTTTGTATCTACCTGTGCAGTACAAACAGCTTGTGAATTAAAAAATAGAAATAAATAAATAAATAATCATACTTGGTAAACGAAAAAGGATCATAACAATATTACCTTTTAAAAATCAAGTTATTTTGCTTACTGTTTGATATACCAAATACAAGGCAGACCTATAGTCACTCTCTTTCTGAGAAGAAGCGGTGTGTCAAGAGACAAGGGAAAAGCTTCACACTAAGTAATTTCAGAAGACAGAATTGCAACCGGGGAATGAATGTAGAGGTACTGTATCATAACTTGGAGGTGACAATTTCTCTTTGTTGACTGTAGAGGGATCTGAAAGACATGAGACTTTTAAATGACACATCTCACTTAGGAGCCCAAAATAAGCATGATGAATTCCCTAGTCAGTATGAAAGCTGTCATACTACCTCATGATGTTTGGGCATGAGGCAATCGCCATACTAAAGCATACATGATTACATTCCATACAAAATCCATTAAGACTAGTGTGCTAGATGTACTGATATGAAACGTAGAATCATGGAATCATAGAATCATCTAGGTTGGAAGGGACTTTTAAGGTCATTGAGTCCAACCATTAACCTAATGCTGACAAAAATCATCACTAAACTATGTCCATAATCCCCACATCTACCCGTTTTTTAAATGATTCCAGGGATGGTGATTCAACTACTTCCCTAGGAAACCTGTTCCAACGTTTGTTAACCCTTTCAGTGAAGAATTTTTTCCTAATATCCAATCTAAATTTCCGTTGATATCTACTTTCAGGCAGTTGTAGGTAGCGATAGTCTCCCCTCAGCCTCCTTTTCTCTCGGCTAATCCCAGTTCCTTCGGCTGTCCCTCATTAGACTTGTGTTCTAGACCCCTCACTGGCTTTGTTGCCCTTCTCTGAACTCACTCCAGAATCTCAGTATCTTTCCCATAGTGAGAGACCCAAAATTGAACACAACGAAATTGACATGAAAAATAGTATTACAAATATGGACATATTTTGTAGTACAGTCCTAATTAATATCCTAAAAGATATTAATCTTTTATATGCTCTGTTGATGCAGAAATGGCTGAATTAAAATGTGAAATAATTGCTCTTTTTAAACCAACTTCAAATGTAAAACAGTAGTGAGTATACCCTTTGCCCTTTTTATTTTTTTGGTGGTGGTGGTGGTGAGTGAATTAAATGAGTCATCAGAATTAAGATTTCAAAGACTTTATAATCTTATAAATAATTTTCATCTTAAGTATTAACTAAATACTAAATATGTATTCTTATAACCCGTGTGGTCTGCATAAATCTGGAGTAGAGCATTGGACAGTCACCAAATATGCATTTTTTTACTTCAAGAAAACGCTTAATATTTAGATTCTATATTGAAAAAGCAGAGGTTCTTACAGATGCTCTGTTTACTCTCTTGAACCTGATGCAAAGTCATGCAAGCTTCTAAGTTTTCTTTGTCCTGTTGAAGTCAGCATTAAAGTTAAGCATACCTGAATTTTTCTGTAGGAGTGATGGTTTGGTTAATTATCTTGAAATATCCTTTATACTAGTGGTCCATTGCATTAACCTGAGTGCTACTGACCTCAGTGAGACTCAGGGAGATGCAGAGTTTCAGCTGCATGGAGCTCATTACAGAGCTGTAGGCTAGTAACTCCCGTTGCTTTCCAAAATCTCACATTGCCTTCAGTGGGACCAGAACATTTTTTCTCAAAGTACAGGTTATTCAAGGGAAAATAAACAAGAAAGTGAAGCCTCTAAAACTTAATCTAAGGATAAGCTTTATCAACAACAGTATTCCTAAAAAATTCTGTCTTTTAAACAATATGCATTAAAACTTATAACATTTGTATTCTAATTTCACTTGGTGTGTTATATCAGCTTTTTTGGGTTTTTTTAATGGAGAAAAATGACATACACTCAATGCTTCCAGGCTTCTTGTCTTTTTATTTAATAAGCAAAATAAGCATGGTCATAGATCAGTTTTGTGCTTCCAATGCTTTTTAAAATTATAATTCCAAGTACCTTGTTTGCACATAAAAGGTATTTTTAATATTAATGCAATTCAATGATAATTTTAAAGATTAAATGTTACTGCTCACTGTGTTCTTGGTAGGCTTCACTGGGGAAATGTTTCACACTATAGATAGATATTCACCAAAGTAATTGTAAATCAATCCTATAACTGTATTCTTTTTTAAAACAGGCAAAGTTCAGAATACCATGTTTTGCAGACAACCTACATTTTCCATTTATCTAGTTCTCTCTTCATTTAATTTTTCACTTCCTGCAAAAAAAATGGCAAGTACTGCTTCAAGCATCACTCAGAACTGGTTTAGAGAAACAGAAGGTTTGGCTGATAGGAAAGTACTGTGACTAAGGCCTGAAGCCAAGAGGCAGAACTGCAACCTACGCTTTCAAGCATGCTTGAAAAATCTAATCTTTAATCTGAACAATATAATCTTCAATTAATTTTATTGACATCAGTATCACCTAGGCTTCATTCTCAGGTTAAAAACCTGTATTTATGGCCTTAGGATTACTCAGAGTTGCTCAACATTTTTAGTTATAGTATCTCTTTCATTTCATCATAAGTGAAGTGGAAATATTAACTGTGTGTATTGAAAAATGGGTTAGGGTTACAACACTACAGCATCTCTGATTTCAGTAATTGTCACCCTGTCGATTAGAGTGGAAAACACAAGTACAGAGGTTTGAGATTTGTGTACACAAATAGATCCAAGCTGCTCCTTTCTTGCTCCAAACTGACCATATCCAAGCTGTGTCCAGCTCCAAGATGCTGCAGTTTAATTAGTACAAGCCAAACACTGGATTCACATGCTACTGTGACTTGCAGTTTCCAGACTACTTGTTTTAGTCTGGGTGGCTCAAAAGGACCCAGGAGCATGTGTCTGCTTTAGCCATGCTTTCACCATCACCACCAATTAATACTGGGGGTGACTCCGTGCAGATATCCCCCTTTTCTATACATGACATCTAGTGGCTACAAAGGGTACTGAAAAACGGCAAGAAGGATAGAAAAGGTAGAATGGAGCATTACTGAATAAAGATAGTCCCCATATATGCAGAGCAGTTCAGCATGCAGTATGTGGGTACTATTGTGTAAGGTGTCAATTTTCCCAAATCTCCTTGATCTTGTGAGAAACACTCCTTGTCCAATAACGATGGCTTATGCAGTGAAGCACATGTTATTTAAACATTTGTGCAAGAGCAGATGGCCCAGAGAAAGTGGGCACACTGGGTTTCAGCTTGTTTTGTTTTTATGCCCTATTCCCAGCTGAAATTTCCCTCCCCTGCTTTACCACTACCTGGGTACTCCAGAGGCTGCAGCCTATCAGAGACACCTCAGACTGCTTCCATTTGTCCTGCCCCCATTTGCCTCTGCCCATTACTCCACCTAGATCGATTACTTCACTTATTTTTCTATTCCCTTCTTTGTTAATATTGCTCAAGTTTACTGCTCTTGGTCAAACAATCATCCTCCTGTTCTGGCATATACTGATTTCTCCTTTGTTTAAGGGATGAGCATTCTTGCATGTTCCTGGGAAGCTTTTGTGTGGTTAATAATTCCCTAACTATACCTCAATGCAAGCCAACCAAGGAGTTCTTCTGCAAAAACTCGTCAGACTGTTCCTTTACAAAACCAATATCTTAATTTTTCTTACAATCTAAACAGGGATCTTTGCACAAAACATGCCTCTTTTGTGTTTATGACACAATGCCACAAGGAATATCCAAGTGGTTTTTGTGTACATCTTTTTACTTCAAATGTTTTAAAGCCTAATGTCTGGTCAGTAAAATTAAGCACACCCTAATTAAAAGGTAAATTATTTCAAAAGAAGACATGTCTTTATAAAGATAAGACCAAAACCATAAAAATTAATAAAAAGAAACCATTCAGGATTTTACAGCAAATGAACTCCTTTAAAACATAATCTAGGAAAAATAAAAATAAAATATTTGCATCAGAATGAGATTTTTCACAAGTGAAAGATTATCATTAGTCCATTTATCTTCCAAAAACCTCTGAATGAAATAATTTTGATATGAAACTTCTAACTGCATCTTTATGTAAAATAAGGTGCATTAATAATTTACTAAATATTTTATTATGAATGATACAATGTAATCTCCATTTGGCTATCATAATATTAGTGCACTCTAGCATACATACACACACACAAACACAAAATGTAGAGGAAAGTACCAAATGTTTTAAATTTTATCATTATTGACACTTCATTCTAAGCAACTGCAACAACTTGAAAATAATTCACAAAGGAATAAATGCTTATGTCATTCAAATTAGTTATTTGCCATGGCATGTTAACATAGATGCTAACTAGTAATAAAGAATCTTGGTTTTAGATGTTAATGGCAGGTACAAAACATGTTTCAGATAAGTTGGGTAAAAAGAATGATAGACAAGCTTCAAATTGAATCAGTTTTTCTTTGCTTATGGGACATATGTAATTCTCTTTGCTAAATTCTTGTGTGGTCAATTTTAGCCAATAGATTAATTCCATCTGCCAAAATAAGAAACTTCTATTCACATATTTTTTTGTCCCTAGTCCAAATATAATCCAGGGAGCCTTTGTGGAGAGCTGATATAACTTGTCAAAGATGCAAACTGGGATTGAATCTTACTCTGCACCTGACAGAACAGGACCTCATCTTAATTGGGCATATCCTAACTGGCAGGCACAGAACTGACACAGATGAAAACAGAAGATGGTGAACAGGATTTATGAAAAAGAAGTATATCCACAGTGTATGTTTCAAATTAATTACTGAGGATACCATTGTGTGATGCCGAGGAAAGCCTAGGAAACATATTCTGAAGATCTACCTAATCTCCCTGGTAAAAATTATTGTTATACTGTTGTCGAAGTTTTAAAAATTATAAAAATTATAAATAACACACTTCCTGAAAATTTTGTTGTGAATATTTATCAACTAGTAGGATTGAATCCTGGAACTCTATAAAGAAGCCCCATTTATGAATTGTGATACTTGTGTCATGAACCAAGAAAAGGAATATGATTTTCATCAAAAACAGTAATGTGATTGGAGAATTATCCCTTTGATGCAGAAACAATCCCACAGTACATAGGACAAAGCAGCAGTTTAAAAAAACATAGTGAACGTATCTACCATGGTTGACCACATAGTTGAGATAAATTTCCCTCATGTAGAAATAATAATTTGAGAAGTAGCATGCTTTGGCAGTTATTTCAGATGCAATTGCATCAGAGCAGTTACACTGGAACTTTTGCTTCAATGCATCTCAGTTTTAGATAAACACATTTGTGTAGACGTGCCCCAAGAGGTAACCATATGGTAAGTTTGTGAGGCTACGTGAACTACATAGTGAAAGTCTCAAAAATTCAGGCCATTCTGACAGCTGTGCCTTTATTTTTAATAGTCGTCATTACCTGCATCAACAAATGCTCCAGGCTTCAGATAGTTCTTCTGGGTTCTACGCTGTTCTTTGACTTCATTTTTACATGTATAGTGAAGTGTAAAGGAAGCTGAGGGACAAATCAGTATTTAATTTAGTTTAAGGCAGTTAAATAAATTCTAGCTTTTTGCTATTAATGTAAGTGATTTTGAAATAATGATCTTTGTTACACGCAACTTTTTTTTTTTATTTTTTTTTCATTTCTGTTATATGGACTTTAAACATTGGTGCCTAAAGGGCAAAAGAGTTTTTCAGTGAGAAATTGTTCATTTAAAAGTGGTTGTTGATGGCAAACACCAGACCATATGCTTATAGGAAAGCTCTAAGAACGTTAGGCTCAACTTTCACCAGTGAAGGTATACATGTCTTCCTAGATTCTTGTTTTAGTGAAGCAAAATATAAAATGTAACCACAACCAGTGTGCTTAGTAGTTCTGGAAGATATTCTTTACATATTGTTTATAAAACAACATTCACCTCCCTGGCTGGCAGCATGTCTTTTCAGATTCCTAGTGGACTTCTATGTCTCTGTGACATATAAAAGCAAAAAAAATATGGTAAAAAAAATCAGCAGCTTTTATACTTTGACCTTGACAAGAGTTACAGTGTTCTCCAAAGCTTTGTAAACTGTAGTTGTTACAGTTTACTCTAGTTTTGGAGGAATAAGTTGCAGAATTTAGACTGAAATTTTCAGCTGTCAAAGTAATCTGAAACAAGAAGGAACATGTAGTCATCACAATTATGATAGAAGCACTCACAGTAAGCTTATGGGAAGAATCCCTGAAGATATATCTCAATATATGGGAGAACAAACAAAAAGTTTCTCCTTTGATTTTCAGGTATACAGTGTTCAAAAACACTTAGAGATACCAAAGTATCTCTAAGGCTTGAAAAAGAGACTACATGTTTTCAATGGTACAGTAATTCTCAGAGTAAGTAAGTCTCAGAGTATCTACCAGTGTGATTGTCAGTATGAAACAAGAGAAAAAAGAGTTATCCCACCCTAGGAGTAGTTCCTTTATTTATGCTATTGTAGCACAGAATGTGTACATATCCTAAGATCACCTTGAAGTTTTTGTTAATCACTTCCATTCTGAGAGCTTAGAATACCCATGATGCTCATAAAGTTTTTGCTTTCTTCCTGCAGCATAGTGTAGATTTGGCTTCTAGTGAATAACTGTAGGTCTTTAAGTTGTTTCTGGGGTACAGGGAATTTTTTTTGTCACACAGAAAAGTGCCACGATCTATCCTGGACTTTGTGGATAACTTTCTTATTAAAGTTCTTGCTTCCTGGGTAATTGCAAAGAAACTGTCGGGGTTTCATTATTCCCTTAGAGCTCTTTCTTCCCAAATTCCTAGTTCCTAAACATGCAATAGAGCAGTCTGCTGCTGGTAATGCAGAACACTGTATCAGGAACCACAAGGAACAGAAAAATTGAGAATAGACAGAGAAAAGATAAAGTGATCTTAGGTATGCGAATGTTAGATTTGTCAGAGATTAATAGATTCATTAGTGTTATTTATGAAGCAGACCAAAACAAATCAAAATAGCTTAAGAAAACCTAACAGAAAATCTAAAGAAAAATATCTCAGAAATTTGGAAAATATTTTAATTAAAGAGTTGCATTTTTTCTGTTTTTTATTGTTGATATCATAAAATGTTTAACTTAAGGTATGCAAATAAGCTGGTGGAATAGAACTGTTGGTATGGAAAGGATACCTGTGCTGCATACCAATCACCTCTTATGTAGTTCATAGACAATTTCTTAGAAAACTGGATGATATATATAAGTGTTCTCATGCATATCTTGCATGGTCAAAACTACTTTATCAGTTGAGGCCAAAAAAATTATCACTGCCTTTTGTTTTGAAAAGATGTGGTGAAACATCAGTAGCCTCAGATTAACGGGACTTGCAGACTATCTTATTACTACATCACATTTCTTTTTCTGCCACTTCCTGCAAATTTCAGGTATAATAATGTATAGAACTTCCTGAAAAACACTTTTAACAGCCTGCAGCAAAAATGCATCTGAATTTCTTCAAAAATTAGCATTTCATAAAAGAATAATAATGGAATTGTATAGAACATGGAACACTATTTATTTTTTTTTAATCTGATTTAGACACCAACATTCAAATTGTGCACATATATGACTGCTTCAACTTCAATAATATAGGTTTATACAGACTTTTTCCAGGAAAACGTGTGTTTGTAGTAGATAAAAGGATGATGGAAAAAATGAAATTTCATAGTTCTCTGAGAGTTAAGTCATTGATTTTGACAGCAAACCACTTCTAAGGCATCTCTTTATGTGTATAATATGAAAAAAAAATATATTTGTGTAAAAAATTTACCGTAGTGTAAAGCCCTATCCCTGATCCTCTTTAAAACAAAAATAATGACATTGCTCATAGCTTAAATATATATAAACATAAACAGCAATAATAATGTTCCATTATTTTAAAACTTTCCCGACCAAGAGCATGGCTGGTATTCTACAGGTCTTCATGTTTCTTCCACTTTTTTAGTTCAGGATTCAGGTCTAGAAAAAAGCGCAGAAAATTTAATATTTTGTGTTGTGTGATGGTTTTCTGTTGCTAATGCATGAAAGCAAGAGTAAAGTGAAAATATAACAATTTAATTCACTTGGATGCCAGCTGTCTTTGATGACAATGATGCCGATGGTTGAATGTAATCTCAGAGGTGCCATCCCAGAAGTGGAAGAAGCCGCTCTTTCTCCTCTTCTGTGAGGAGGAAAAGACTGAAGCTGGATAACACATTAGTTTGTAGAAATAGCATAGTTGGCAATACTGTAGGACAAAGCTGGGGTGCAAGCATGTAATTATAAGGGGTAATTGACTCCTTAAGAGGTCACAAGATGAAGTACAGAATTCTCTGGATAGTAGTCTTTGATGACTGTTGGAAAATTAGTTTATGAATAAGGGAGATTCAAAAATCCATTTCTTGTCCTCCTAAACTCTTTTTCTTATTTGAAAATTTATCTTTCATACTAAAGGCTTAATATACTTCTTGGCTCTGACTGGGTGTGTTCAGAGTCAGTACTTACTTCAGTCACTTACCTGAGCACCAAGAAAGTAAAAGCAAATCATATGGAAATAGCAATAAGAAATGTCCTGCTCACAGCAGATGAACACTGCTAAGGCACAAAAAGGAGAATGCTGTGGAAACTGGAAGAGTTTCTGATGATTTAGCCTGACAGCATCCTTGCAGCTGAACTGAGGAAATGTGGCCTGGCCCGTAGGGTAGTAAGGTGGATTGTGAACTGGCTGAAGGATAGAAGCCAGAGCCAATGGGACAGAATCTAGTTGGAGGCCTGTATCTAGTGGAGTCCCTCAGGGATCAGTACTGGGACCAGTATTATTTAATATATTAATCAACAACTTGGATGAGGGAGTAGAGTGCGCTATCAGCAAGTTTGCTGATGACACAAAACTGGGAGGAGTGTCTGACATGCCAGAAGGCTGTGCTGCCATCTAGTGAGACCTGGACAGGCTGGAGAGTTGGGCGGGGAGAAATTTAATGAAATATAACAGGGGCAAGTGTAGAGTCATGCATCTGGGCAAGAACAACCCCAGGTACCAGTATAGTTTCAGAAATGACCTGTTGGAGAGCAGTGTAGGGGAAAGGGACCTGAGGGTCCTGGTGGACAGCAGGATGACCATGAGCCAGGACTGTGCCCTTGTGGTCAAGAAGGCCAATGGCATCCTGGGGTGTATTAGAAGGGGTGTGGATAGTAGGTCGAGAGAGGTTCTCCTCCCGCTCTCCTCTGCCCTGGTGAGACCCCATCTGGAATATTGTGTCCAGTTCTGGGCACCTCAGTTCAAGAAGGACAGGGAACTGCTAGAGAGAGTCCAGCACAGAGCCACAAAGATGATTAAGGGAGTAGAGCATCTCCCATATGAGGAAAGGCTGAGGGAGCTGGGTCTCCTTAGCTTGGAGAAGAAGAGACTGAGGGGTGACCTCATCAGTGTTTGTAAATATGTAAAGGGTGAGTGTCAGGAGGATGGAGCCAGGCTCTTCTCAGTGACAGGCAATGATAGGACAATGGGCAATGCATTCAAGCTGGAACATAAGAGGTTCCACTTAAATATAAGGAAAAATCTCTTCATGGTGAGGGTGACGGAACACTGGAACAGACTGCCCATAGAAGTTGTGGAGTCTCCTTCTCTGGAGATATTCAAAACCTGCCTGGACACATTCCTGTGTGACCTGATCTAGGTGTTCCTGCTCTGGCAGGGGGATCGAACTACATGATCTTTCAAGGTCCCTTCCAATCCCTGATATTCTGTATTCTGTGATTCTGTGATATGTTCATGGTGTTTTGTATCATACAGGTACTAAATTTATGAAATTGCACATTGTTTACTTACACTTCTTCTTCACTGTGTGAATATTTAACTACCTAGTTCATTCCTGAGTCTTGGTCCTTCACTTGACTATCCTCTATAATGCTATGTCTCATCCTCTTTTAGAATAACCCAACTAGTTTCATTCACACCAAATCTTCAGAATGTTGTTCAGACCCGGGGGGTCTTCTAGTAAACAGTATCGACCAGATTATATAAGGTCTTTCCCCTGAACAGGTCTCTAGTTCTAATTCAGCTGCTGAAGTACCATTTTCTCTTTTTACTTCATGCTATAGGCTGGCAGAATATTACCCTGTCCCATGAGTCGCTCTGGTCGGCCATTACACAGCCTTCTACTTGTTTCAGGTACTGTTCACATACATATGTGTACACAGACTATTTCTTAGGGCCACAGGAGGGCCATATCTGACCCAAGAGAAACCTGTAATCAAATGCTGTGTACTGTGACTGATCTGCAATAGAGGAGACTGTTTCATGAATTTGGACATCATTACTTTTTAACACTGGAAATGCTTTCTGTAGAAAATGTTGTTTATATGGCTCATATGACATACCGCCTTCTATTATCCCTAAAAAATTTCATATCCAACTTTCATAGAGTTCTTAAAGATAATTCAATTCCTACAAATTGTCTTAAACTTAATAATCAGGTAGAGTTGTAGTAAAAATTTATCTAGTAGGAAAATTTTCATTTGAGGTCATTGCCTCTTAGACTCCTGAAAATGTACAGAACTAGCAAGAAGACATTAAAATTCTCTTGAATTAGCATATTCCCTAATCACATATTGTTAGACTGACAATTTTTCTATTTGTATAGACCATGTGAAAACTTTAATTTTCTGGATCTTATTTTAGTTGCGTACAGGCTTATGTAACCACATGGTCTTTCTTTATTTGTATATAATAATTGTTGAACCCAACGGCTGATTACAACTGCCCTTGATGATGAAATTAAGGAGTCAAAAATATTAAGTGGTGAGGTAAAAAGAAAGAGTTAAAGTCTAACCAACCTTTAAAATGAATGATCTGATTTCTTTACTTCTTTGCCTTTGGAATGGTAGTGGTGAAGATAATGATGTCAAGGAAACACAATTCAGTTGAATGTGATTTTTTTTTTTTTAATTATCAAGTTAAAAAAACCTTCCCAAGCTGAGATTCAGTCTCTATCTGTATATTAAAAAAATATATACTAGTTATACATCCATAACTAGTGATGGCAATTTTTTATTCTTTTTTTTTTTGAAAGCTTTTGGATTTTTAAAACTAAAACAAGTTTGTAAAAAGGCTGCCTTCCAGAAATAAATCATTTTTTTTAGTTATAGAATGTTACATTTTCAAAGTTAAGCACTCTTTTCTTTAACCCCGAATCCTGGCACTAATAGTTTTGAATAAGCTATTAAAAAGTATTTAAAATAATCAAAGTTTAAGTGATTTTGTTAATCTAATACATTTTGAAGTCAGTTTAATTCAAGGTAGTATATCTATTGAAGTTTCATTTTACCATTTCAGTTCAGAATTGAAGCATTTTTTTTTAAAACTTAAAAAATTTCCTAGGTTAGGACAACATTATTATTATTTTTTCAATTTAGACATACCATCAACAGCAGAAAACAGGAAGTTAAAGATGCACATAAGGCAGCTAGTTTTCAAAAAGCTCATGAAGTCAAATACACTTCCAGAATGTGTCAAAATTATTTTGAGAAAAGACCTTCAGAAAGCCAAAACTGTTTGTGGACCTTATATGAATATGAGTGTGACATAAGAGTGACATATGCTATAACAGTGTCACATACAAATGTACATAAGCTGTGTAGTTCAGTCAGCTCTTCTCTTCAAGATAGGTAAGATTTGAGAATACATGTATAAAAAAGACTCAGCAATTTAGGGACTGGGAAATTCAAGATACAAAAGCAGGTTTTGTACCCTTACTATAACCCTATTGATTTAAGTGGACCTGTGACTTTTTAAAGTGATTGTATTTATCCTTAGAATTGCAAAAGGTATTAAGGGAATGCTTAAGAACTCAAGAACTGGAACACAAACTATGCCTTCATTCAGTTTCAGAGAGTTATGAATGGATCGTCTATGAAACTCAGATTTGTTACCACTCTTTAGATGTAGCAAGGCAATGTTCAGTGGTTAATTGGATGTTTTCTACAAGATCTATGCAATAGACTCATTTCTCTTACACATACAATATTTGACCTTTTTCTTCTCCTTGAAAGGTAAAATAATTTTTGGAGTGTTCACCTAATTGTCAATGTCCATTGACAACCTATGAGTAAAATCTAAAAGAACATTTTATAACTGCTGTTATCAATTACTTTGCTATTAGCCCATGAGTAAGAAGAAATGTTTCATGTTATTATTTAAAGACAATGAGTGGGACATATCTGTTCAGCTGAGCTAGTGAGGATTTGACTCCATTTATGATGAAAAATGGTAAAAAAAAAGGCAGCTGTGGAAAAATTAATTTCATTCTGAAGCAGCGTTCAGTTGTTTATGTGAATTCATAGGTTAGAGTACAACTTTCTTTCAATATGTACTGATACTCCATATCACTTTCTCCATTATTTAATTGCACTGAAATACATATATTGTAGTTTAGAAAAGCGTTTGTTTACAATGTGGTGTTAACCAAAACAAACATATACATATACAAGTATATTGTGTAAGATAATTAAAATATAAATATTAATTATAAAATTGTATTATAGAGAATTGAATATATTCAAAACCAGAGCTCAATATAAGAATATAACAAGCTCCGTTTAGTCCTTACTCTTACACTATATTACATCAGGTTCTCATCTCTACTCCCTCTGGGGAATGCTCTGAATCACAATTAGTACCTAACCAGTTTGTGTTTGTAATTAAATAATAGCCAGGTATCACAATAAAAAGAAAAAAATGTTCTTGATCTTTAAAAAAACAAAGAATGGAGAACACTAATCAAATTGGCTTTGTGTCTGTTAAATGAAAGTCACCAGTTGCTTTGGAAACATATAACATTTTTTTTCAGACTCACTCAATGTGTCATCCATCCACATCTTTCAGAAAGTTGCAATTTTAAAAACTGAGAACTTCCTCTCAAGAACTGTCAGTAACTTCGTAAAAAAAAAAAAAACCAAACCAAAAAAAACCAACACAGAAGCAGATGGTAAGTATTTAAGAATGTTATTTTTCCTAGGCATGAAAGGAAAATACAAGATTTTACTACTATTTTGAAAAATCAAAGCAATAACTGGAGAAAATGGAGAATTACATTAAGTGTATAAAAGAATCTAGGGATGATATAATGAGTTTATTCCACACTCTAGTCAATATATATTTGGTCCCCTGCCATTTTAATTGCATATGAAATGAAGAAAAGGATTATATTCTCTTAATATAAAGTCTTACTTAATTAAGAACTCTTAAATTGAGTATATCATGTTCAAAAAACAGGAATTTAAGGAAGACATGGCATAACTGGAATATTCTGAATTTAATGAGAAAAATTAATTATAACTTTTTTTTTTCTAGATTGGTGACCTTTTCTAATCTCAGAACCTATGATAGGAAGTAAAATACTTTAATATACAGCAAAATATTTTAGTTTTTTTCCCTAGAGACTTATTAATATTCAGTATTAGGAAAATACCAGTAGGTGTCTCTATTGCTCTATTATTTCTAGAAGTTAAAAAACAAAACAAAAGGAAAAAACCAAACCAACACCAATTAAAAAAAATCAACAACAACAAAACAAACAAAAAGAATCCCATAGCAACTACCACCACTGCCCTGTGTCAACCTCAACATAACTCACAGCATTTCATATCTGAAAGGGAAATGTGAAGGTTACAGTGTAAAGGACATAACCTGGCTCTTCCTATCTATCCTACTTCTTTTCCTACAGGAAGTAAAGAGCTTATTTAATGCTATGTCACTTTTGTTACACTTTTATTGCTACCACCAAAATATTTCATTTGGGCTTGTTTTCCTGGAATTTGACATTCCTTATCTTGTCCATGCAAAATTTTGGACCTCATGAAGGCTTATGTACCGAAATCACATCCAGTGAGAGCTCTCCTAGTGATCACAGTCATTTCCCAGCCCTCCTCCTATTTTGGTTTCCACGTAGTGGATGCCAGCAATTATGATTTTCACATTTAAAGACTAAGGTTTGATAAAGTTATCTGAACATCTAGAGGGTTTAAGACATGAGAGTACTTATAACTACTGAATCTTTACATTACCTGCGTGGAAAGACTTATTTTGTATTAGCAACAGAAAACAAGGAATTGCTAGCATAATGAGGGCATAGCTGTTGTAAAGAACTTCTGTTTGAGAAATAGACAACAAGTGATTCTCAGTGCCACCACAGTGTCAAGAAATGTATAATCACAAAACAAAACATTAGAAAGAAATATAACCTAATAAGTAAATATAAAAAAAAAAAAATTGAAATCA
>VXBJ01003176.1:12908-36244 GCA_013400055.1 Nycticryphes semicollaris | reverse complement strand
AAAAAAAGTAGTTAAAACATGCATCCACTCAAATAAACATTCAGTCCTATGGAGCCCTATGAAACTATAGAATGTGCAGTCACAAGTCCATAAATTTCTATTCTTAGTTATTTATAAAAGTCCCATGGTTGTATTAAATATGCAGGAGTTCCAGTATTTAACTGCTGTATGGGCATTTAAGTAGTCTAGCATGGGAAATAAGTATCCTGTCCTTAAAATATATATATATTTGAGCATAAGAACTTATAACACCTACACTTGGAAATTATTTCCACAGCTGAATAGGCACTGTATTTACTTTGACTTAAAAGGACATTGTTTATACACAGAAGCACACACACACACACAGAGGAAAATATTACTTTACTAGTTAACTTTGTAGTTAATATTAAATATTAAATGGAATATCTTTTTTATATAGCACATTCATCAGCTGGTATGTACAAGCTTCTCTTGTTACTTTTGTTACATTTTTTTCTTGCAATGGTTAAAAAAAAGAGGATTACTTAAAATGCAATGACTAAACTGGAAGTACTGGTTCTGTTCCTTAAGAACACTCACCTTTGCTAAAATAAATCACCAAAACATCTAATTTTTGTCTGTCTTCAGTTGTTAATGGAATTTATTTCCCAACATAATGAAGTATTTTAGTATTAATTTTGTCAAGTTTCACAGATTTTGTGTTATGAATGCTGAACTGATTGGGAGTGGGAGGAAGGGAAAGATTTGCATTTGTGATGAATGGCATAATTACACCTTTCTTCATTCACAATTTGCTGCATATATATTTCTGCAAAGGACAAGGGCTGGTCAACAGAGACAAGATGTGTGCCTACTTTGCCACTGCTGCTGGCTGTAATTTCACAGCATCCTTTGCAGAGTTCATTCTTCCCCCCTGCAGGGTTGTAGTGTCAGAGCAGGTCTACGCAGCAAGGAGGGAGTCAGCTCCATTGGCCCAGATTGGCACATCTTTAAAAAAAAACAAAAACAAGTGAACTGATTGCAGAAGGAAGTAACTGCCAAAAAAAAAGTAACACCAAATTACAGAGGATATAGGAACAAGATGACCTTTTGAAGACTCTTAAGATGATTGTGTGGATTTAATTCAAGAATGAGAAGCAGTAAAAACTGCTTAACTAAAAAGCAAGATAGAAGGTAAGGGATTTCTCGGCAGTTGCTTTGCGTGACTAAATGTGTCACTGTGATATCTAAAAAGAATTTCTACTGTGACATTTACCAAGCAGAAATATTTTTACTAGATCTCAGTTATACATAGAATATTTAGATTTAGAGAAATTATATTATGAGAGATCAAATTTAGCCTGAAGATAGCCTGGAAATATCCTAGAGGAGTTCATGGAGGCATAAAGATGAATTAAAGAACATTTGTGTGTGTTTCTGTGTGTAACCACTCCACTGCAAGACTGTTTAACTCCTCCTAATGTGAGGTAAAGAGGCAGGAAAGGACTGGTAGATCTTCCTGTAAACCCGTAATAGTTTTTGCTTGGCAGTCTTTATTTTAAAATATCAGCATTCCCTGTGAAGCTCAAAATATTGTTTTGAAAAGACTTCTTGTGCTGGGATTAAAAACATGATTAGAGTGACTGCTTTTCAAGAGGCTGAATGCATGAAGGGGACTGACTTCAGTGAAGCTACACTTTTGGAGCATCCTCAGCTTTTCACTGCCCACAGGTGCTGCTCTGTCAGAGGTGCTTCTACAGAACTACTTACTGAGTCTGAAGTGCTGACCACCAGACTGATGACAAAAATTGCTGGTTGTTGCACAGTCTGAAAGATGATCCTATCCTTAACTTAATCGCTGACTTGTGTTTCCTCTCCAAAACCAACGATCAGATGTTTTTCAGAAGAAAGTGAAAGGGATGCACAGTGACAAGTAGAAGTCTTCCATAATTATAAAAGGGGATGAACAAAGTATGCAACAGAGATAACTGATTCTACTAAGTTCAATGATGTTTGAAACCCTAGACAAAAATGTTTCATGCCATGCGTGGGCATGTAGGTGCTACCTTAAATGTGGCTGCTCGTTTCACATGAAATTATGTTATGTTATATGGTCTCAGGAAACACTGAGTCTGATATCCCAACCCCGAGCATCAGTTTTTCATGACCTACAAACAGTTACTAAAAACCTACATCTACATTAGCTGTAACAGTTAAAATGATATGCACTGTGAAATATGACTGATTTTTACTATTTAGAAAGAAATTTGTGTTGGATTAATACATGGAAGTTATCATAAGATAAAGACATTTGCCAAATACGCATTTTGTATCAGAAACGTTTAATATTTTACTCCAATAAAACTATAGTTAGTATTTCACCTGATTCTAGATGCTTAATTTTACTCCCTATGATATTCTTTTAAACACAAGACCCTCAAAATGTTTTATTTTCCAAAACTTTTTTTGAAAGCTGAATTGCATTTAGGGGCTTGTATTGAGCCCAGACTCTTGTTTGCTGGTTGTGTAGATTAGCAATGGTTAAATAGTCTTCATGAAGTTGTTGATGGGTTACATTAAAATTTTGCTGTCCTGCAATTTGATTAGACTTTTAATTTGTGGAGAGAAGATGAGCAGATCAAAGAAACACTTTGTACAGCTGGAAACTCTGATAGTGACTAAAATTGAGAAGGCAAAGCATAGATAGACTAACCCTAAAATAGATTAATTCAAAACCTGCATTTTTGTTGGGCTGGTGGTATAAAGAAGGTTATATATGGCGCTTTTTTTTTTGTGACTCTTGCCTGCTAAGACCTCTGTGCAACAAAGATTAAACCCAGCGTCCTGAAATGTGGGTGCTGACAATATTGCTCTGCTATGGCACTTTGGCTTTCAGGTCTAGAACATAGATTGCAACAAGCAAGAACTACAAATTCCTACTCTTCAGCATATCCTCAGCTACATGTTCCATCAGCAACATATGCTTACACATGTTTCTGATTCAAGGTCTGGAGGAATATACAATCTACACATGTCTTAAGTTCCTAAAGTTTGGTCTAAACCAAGAAAAAAAATAGACAAAGTTTAGTTCATTGTTCTGATGTTGAAAAGTTTGGCAAGAAAAACAAGACATTCTGTTGTCAGCATAGAAGAAGAAAATAGCAAATGCATGTTTTGGGGTTTCTTGTGTCACTGATGGTAAAGTTCTTATCTAAAAAGTTCTTATTTTAAAGTTCTTATTTAAAATTTGGGTTGCATTTTGAAAAAAAAAAGTAAGATTTTAAATGTGGTGGGAAAACATTGTTGAATTTACTAGAGAACATTAGGGAGAGCTGGCTTCACTTAACTGCATTGACCTATTAATCTTACCTTTTTTTCATTTAATGATTAACAGAAATAGAAACTGGGAAAGAATTCTTGGTCTTGGAGTGCAAATCCAGCTCATAGAGGACAATTTTAATTCTGCTGCAGGTGTGCTGGACTTAAAAATCTTACAATTTCTAGGCTGACTATCCTCACACCAACGTATAAGCACCTAAAATTGCTCCAACAAAGTTCTTCAGGCTAAGTATATGTCAATTCTTTCTTATTGCCTGTCTTCATAAATTTATGAGCTGGCAATGTGTCCTGGCAGCCCAGAAAGCCAACATCACGTTGGGCTGCATCAAAAGAATTGTGGCCAGCAAGTCAAGGGAAGTGACCCTCTATTCAAAGATGATCAGAGGGCTGGAGCACCTCTCCTATGAGCACATGCTGAGAGAGTCGGGGTTGTTCAGCCTGGAGAAGGCTCTGGGGAGACCTTATAGCAGCCTTCCAGTACCTCAAGGGGGCCTGCAGGAAAGATGGGGAGGGACTGTTTACCAAGGACTGTAGGGATAGGATGAGGGAAAATGGCTTTAAACTAAAAGAGGGGATATTTACATCATGTATCATGAAGAAATTTTTACTATGAGGTTGGTGTGGCACTGGAAGAAGTTGTCCAGGGAAGCTGTGGATGCCTCATACCTGGAGCTGTTCAAGGCCAGGCTGGATGGGGTTTTGAGTAACCATTTCTAGTGGGGGGTGTCCCAGCCCAGGGCAGGAGGATTGGAACTCAATGATCTTTAAGTTTCCTTCTAACCTAAACCATTCCATGATTCTATGCTTCTATGATTTAGAGAAGAAAATCACATCTATTCTCGGAGCCTGTTTTGCCAGATCAGACAGTCCAGTCTCTTCCAGTGTCCACTGCTAAAGGAATGCACGTCTCTTCAACCTACTAGTCTGTCTCTGTACCTGCTCCTCTTCAAATCTTTATTCTGCAGTGTAAATATATAACTGCAGTGTAATTTGTATAGCTATATACAATATGAATGCTTTATAGTTTCTATAGTTTCTAGTGGCAGTAGCACAATTATACATCTCAGTACCTCATTTTCTTTTTTCTTTTCACCTTTTGAATCATAGTGAGGACTGGGCTTAACCTCTTACCTCATTTGCAGATTTGTTTCATCTTCATTTGCTTTGTAACAGCTCTTGTTATTAAGCATTATCGCATATCGTTGCCCTTAGTTGTATATTACTAAGTTTTTATACAATCCAACATTTCTTTTTGCTGAAACCCTTACATTTTTTTTAAAAATCTTCCTTGCAAGTATTTTGATCATATCTCTATAATGATTATTTCCAAATTGATAATACTATATTTACATTTATAATATATTTATATACCGCTATATTTAGAATACTTTATTTTCATTTAGCATTTTTCTTAACTAAATTTTATTTTTGTGGCAAAGAGAACAATGAAAATATTGCATAAGAAGTAACACAAATGCATTAACAATTTCCTTCTAGCACAGTATCACTTAAATTTCTGATATGACACCCATTTAATCTTCTTTTTTTCCTCACATCCAGTATTCAATAATCATCATGTGCTATAGTTACTTAAAAAATAAAGTTGTGTGAAAGTAAAATATTTCTGAAAAACTGACAACACTAGCTTTTCTATTTAGAATAAGAAAGGCGTATCAATTCTATCTGGAAGCAAGTCTTTGTTCTTCAATAAAATTAATACTTTCCTTAGTATGTCTTATAACATCCTGACTTAACAATAATATCAAATATTATCAAATCTTTTTCTCTTGCCACTAGATTACTTGACCAGCTCTATGGAGACAGGATTTTTTTTTAGTTGATCAATAACTTTCAAAGTTAAAATTCTCTTTTGCATTTCTTATTTTCCTTGTTTTTTTTTTTTCCTTCTATTCTATTCTTTTTTTTAAAGATCATGACCATAACGGTGTCTCTCTTTACTGTTTTGGGTTATTTTTTCTCAAGAGAACCATAGCAGTTTTTCAATATAGATTTCTACATTCATGCACATGAGGCATTTCTAGCAACTGTCATTTTTTGATAACTAGTATGTTTTTTTGTTTGTTTGTGTTTTTAATAAAATAGACATTTTTCAGACAGAAGCTTGAATCTTAAGACACTCATAAGCAATAAATGATGGTTTCTCTTATAGCACAATATGCACACATTTTTCAAAGAATTCAAATTACTCTACTGTACCAACAACTAATTATGTATTATGCTCCTCAAAGAACAGTGCACCACAAAATTACTTCAGGATGCCAAAAAATGAATTAAAAACCTGAAAAAAGTTATATGTAGAATTTACCAACAGATATCAACATCCTAAGTAGTATCTTTAGGCTAACATTCTACTTATTACAAAGAAATAAGCACTTCTGAGTTACAATTCTTGTATTTAAGTTTTAAAAAAACACTTCTCTCCATTAATTAAGAGAAACTTGGGTTGTTTAATTTGATTTTTGAAAAATAAATTTGGGGGAAAATAATCTTTTTTCCCATTTAATAATTTTTCTAGGAGAGGAAAAACTATTGTGTTTAGTTGTTCTTTTATGTGTTTAATCTCATTTTTTGTTTTGTTTTTAAAATAAGTTTAAAATTGCATGGCCTAAATATTAAAAATATTTATGAATTCCAGAGAACATGTGAGGGCTTTCAGTATTTTCTTGGATGAATATTATGAGCTAATCATCATGATAGCATAAATATCATTAAAATTAATAAATTATAATAACTTTATATCTCACTTTTCATCTATCCATAAATTAGATAATATTAAAGTATAAGCATAGAACTCTATGAAAAATTCTTTTGTGTATGTTTGTATTACCATTTACAGAATATGGTACAATTAATCCAGTTTTAAATATAATCATTAATCTAATCTTAATTGATTAGTTTTTAGTGACTATTTAAATTCTAGGATATAATTTCAGAAATTATGTTTCCCATTGGCTTTTTCATTCCTTTTCCCTCCAGGGGAAACTTTCTTCACCATTAATTCTATCAGTAGTAAGAAATAAAATGGGAGGAAAGGAAAGAAATAAGACTTCCATTTTCCCAGTCTTCACTAAGTATTTCCCTGTAAATTTGCCTATATGTAACCTCCAAAAAACTTGGAATGGAAGTGGACTATTTATTTATATGGAAGTTAAGAATTTTATCATTAAAAGGAGAAAACAGGAAAAAAAAAAATAAGGTCTTCCAGAAAAAACCTAATGTTTAAAAAAAGAAAAAAATGGGAAAAAATAACAAGAAGACAAGAGAGACAGAAGGGGACATTCTCCTAGTGTGCAAGATTATTCTACAAATATCAAAGCTATTTTCTCTGGTATTCACAAGTTTCCTGTCAGACAACATTGCATTAACAACTTGTATCAAAGAAAAGGAAAATGACAAAACTGTTATAGCATTCAAAAGAGCTGGAATCTTGCAAGGACAATATCCTGCTTGTATTTGTCTGTGCAGGAGAGAAATATATTAAAAGTCTTTCTAGTACATGGAAAANAAAGAAAACAAATGAACCATGGAATTCCTGGGTCAATATATAAATAAGATGCAATCAATGGTCTTAAGGAATTAAAATCCCCCACTAAGTAATGTCATCTTATATTTTTCAGTGCTTCAGCTAGACTGCATCTATCAACCTAGACAATTCTATGGTTCTATTGCATGATTCTATCAGTCAGGACTTTGGAGTGGAAAGGAAGATGTATCTTGACCTTATGGTTACTCATTACTACAAACTTACTAGGTTTAAAAATTGTAGTTTGAATCCAGTTCATATCTCTTTTTAGAAGCTTAACTCTGTGTTGGTTTTGATCACTCAGTCAATTATTTAGGAACTGCCCATATAATCCTTTTTTTGGTTTTTTTGAGGAACTTTCCAACTGGTACATATGCATTTCACATTGTTACAGAAGTAGGATAAGATAACTGTAGGAACTGTTTTCTGAGATGTTCCTTACAGTCTTCTGAACACTGTATTAATCTCTTGTGCTAAGTTCTGAAGTAATACCTGAACATCTCCAACTTCTATCAAAGCGACATACTTCTGCAGACTTCAGGTTTTTTTCCCTCTAGCTCTATTGATTATCAAAATAATGTTACTTCTGTTAATTACTTAGACTTGTCAGTAAAGTCTATCTGACATTGGAGCAGCAAGAGAGCAAAAGTACAGCAGGCGGTTTGGAATTTACTACATAAGTGCTTGGAATAATTCTGTGAATTATTTAGAAAGGAATCTTTACAAGACTTTACGAAACAGAGTCAAAGTGGGCTTAAAACAAGAATTATCAAGTCAAGAAAGAAGAAATATTACAAGGCACCTTAAGGATGACATTTAAACCATTATCTTGCTAGGAAAAGTTAAAAAGTCATAGATCATTGTCTCTGTGTGCAGACTTTGCTTACAAAAATATCAGCGGAAAATTGTATTCGGAAGGAGGTACATACTTCAGTAAAGTTTTAGATTTTCAAGAAACTGTATTTGAAGTCTGTGCCATGCATTGAATCCTTCTTTGACAAAAGTGTTTTGTTACATAAAGCTTCTGACAAGAAAATAGTGTAAATGCTTATGTATCATATTGCTTAAAAACTTTAATTGTTGGATAAATAATTCATAGTAGAAATTTTTCATAATAATGAAGGTTTTATTTGTTTAAATTATCTCTTTATATCTTTCCTTCTGGAAAAAAATTAAGAATTCTTAAAGTCATTTGTGTGTCCCCTAAGTGAACTGGAAGATTTTCTTAACAGCAACTGGAAGAACTATCTAGTATTATTAGAGAGAAATTTAATTAAGAACTCTTGTGATCGAGTTGATAATTAATATTATGACAGGTGCAATTTTAAGTACTTTCCTTTGGTGACTAACTTCAGAAAATATTTATAGTACATCAGTGTTACAGACGTTGATAAGAATAATGAATTCTATGTGTATATTTTTCTTGTCTATTAATTTATTAATATGTTGCTTTTATTAGATGCATGCTACTGTCTTTTTTTTTTACAACTTCTATTTAGAGTTTAGAGTTGATGGAGTTAGCTGAAATACTCAAGGTATTTCATATTTTCATCTATTATCTTAAAGAATGATCTGTGATAGATTATGTCAAAAGAAATTATTTGACAATACCTTAATTAACAAAATGTGACATATATTAAATAAAGCTCTGAAGAAATACTACTGAATATTTTAACACAATTCTATTAGACTTGTGTTTTCCTAGATATCTTCTTTTTGTGAGGCTGCCTCAGTATTCCCCTTTCTTTGCCTCTTGTAATTTAGCTTATTTTCCTCAAAACTGGAATTTAAGAAATTTTTTTTTTTTTTTTAATATTTATTTCATGCATTTAAAAAAAAAGTTTAAATAATCAGCTCATGAGAAAACCATTAAGTGCATGTGAAGGAAATCCTAGAAATGTTTACCCGCAGGCCTACTTTTTTACCTTTTCTGATGCAAGTTATCTAACCAGAGTAAGCACAGATGTGATTTACTGTTTTTTACAGACAATGCTATTTCAAGGGCAAGGCAGTCAGCTGAAGCTAGCTTTATATTCCTCAAGGACAATGACAACTGCTGCGAACCTTTATGTGCAGGCTGAGATGAAGTCTCTCTGATGTGGTCGGTGAAGTATATAAAGGTGTAAGTTAGTCTTTAGAATTTTACTGAAAGCAAATGCTCATGTATCAAAGGCATGCAACTGATGCAGAAACCTGCAAGTAGTTTAGGAAATTGAGGGTTATAAAAAAAACCAAATAAACAAGCAAAATCCCACACCAAACCCAACCCTCCTAATTTTTCAAATAACAATAGAGTTATTTGTTAGAACAAACTAGAAAGGCTGAAAATGTAAAGCGCAAAAGAAGTTGCAGTTTATGAAACTCTTGTCCTACATATATTAGTAACACTGTTCTAATGGGAGAGACCTCAAAAATCGTGCACAGGTGGATTTTTTGTGGGGAGGGAGGTATAGAAAGAGTTCTTTACAAGAATCAGTTGTAATATCAATTTTGTATTAATGTATTTAATGTAAAAAAAAAACTTAAAAATTAGGTGTTAAAATTTTAGGAAGAAAATGCAGCCATTTCATGTCCAGGGACCAGTTTTAGTTAACAATAAGTTTTTTGAAGAAAAAAAAAAAAAAAAAAACCACAAAAAACCCCCCAAAAACAACCAACAACAACAAAAAAACCAAAACCCAAGAGCCTTAACAGCCTAAATCACCATGACCTGTGCTCAGACAAATGCTAAACAAAGTGATTTCTAATGTGTTCAAACCGAAAAAAAAAATAAAATACAAACTAGCAGGTGACTACTTATCTCAGTTTCCAGAAACTACATAATTGTCAGATTTACCACAAAGAACATTATGGTTTGTAGGTGTAATGTTCAGCCTGAGTTTGCTCAATGCAAGTTTTCTTCAGATCATCAGGAATGAACACATACCGACCATGAACAAATAAAACTTTTATAGTAGCAGAACCTTTCTACATTCTCCTCAAATTATTGCTCAAACTGAAAGGCATGTGAAAATTACAGGATGTATCTTGAAAAAATTGCCATCAAAACAGGAAACGTTTTTTATTCATATGTTATCTATTATGTGCCTACCAGACTTAGGGTGCTATCTTGTAAGTGTAATAATCCACTTACAATTTCATACTGTGACTACCTGATAGCAGTGTTAGTTGGCAGATGACTATCGGGGTTTGTGCTTGCAACATGCTCCCTTGTACTTTGCAAACACTAACATTTCAAGAGCTACATCACTTAAATATGTTTATGATAAGCAGAGCAGGTAGAAATTGCTGACACCTTCCATCCTAAGACGCTTATGCAGCTGATTGGAATTTTGCTGCATTTCAGATCAGAATTTCTATGAGGTATACATTTTCCTAAACATAAATTTAGTTTTATTTACATAATTTCAACAAAAGCTCGTTAATCAGACTGAGTTTGGGGCATGTGTTCTAGATGTGTTCATGCATTAATGTGTTTCAGAGGAACAGTGTTAAGTAGAGAAAAAGTATATTTGCCAATGCAAAATTCAATGACATGTTTACAGCCATCGAAAAAATTCTATGGTAGTTCATTTTTTCTGAGTATTTATAGGTAGCTCATTTATCCTTGGTTAGCTTCCTTCTTGGTGATCAGCAGATCAGCTTTCTTCTGAATTGCCATTTCTGCCTAGTGTGCAACATTTACACATAAGCTGAGAGCATGGCAAGTGCGTCTGTGTTCGCAGCATCCTGCCTTGCTCAGACCATGAAGCTGGGCTAGGGGGAGTGTTCAAGTGGAGGATGAAGGTATAAAGACTATGATTATGTATACTCAGCTTTAAGCTGAGGTGAAGGCCTTTTCACATTTCTGAGTACAAGACTGTGCAACCTTCATATTCTTAGATTGTGGTTTTGTCAGTTTTTACAATCTCAGCCAATATCAATAAATGACAGATTTCTGAATATGCAGATTTTCAAAGTCACAGAAAAGCTTTTTAGATGTCAAGTTAAAAGTTAATGAAAGCATAATTTTGTCTTTCCACCAAACTCTGCATTTAAAAGCAAGAAATTAGGAAGCTTATGTTAATATCACAAGAACATACTTTTAAAATATCAGATGAAATATATGTTTAGACAGTTCTCCTTTGCTTATCAAAGAGCCTTATAGACTCCACAGATTTCAGAAACACTGCACCATTTAAAGAAATGAACATTTGTACTGCCTTGATGAGAGAAAGTAGGAGTCAGATAATTTACTAGGGCAAGTGCCTGCAACTTGTGGGTTATAAAGCAGAGCTTTAGAAGCAAATAGATGTGTGACTTCCTTGGCCAGCATATACTGAGCATGTATTTCAGTCCATGTTGGAGCATTTTCCACACTGCTATGGTAAGATAGTCCTGAGAGCTCTCTCCATGTTTTTGGTGTTCACCCTGAAGACTACTAGGACAATCCAAGGTTTCCCAATTGTTACCAAAGGTCAGTAGATAAATATCCTCCAAATAATTTTCTTCATGCCTCCCAGAACTCTCCTAGCATTTTGCTATGCCCAGCTTGCTTGTTTTAATTTCTTCCTGATTCCATCCATACTGAAAATTATAACTGCTACATGCGTGTTTATGGACATGTAAAATATTGATGTTCCCCATGCATTTATAGCTATCATACAAGTTTTATATATAGTAGCCAAAAGAAAAAAGGGTAGCATTGGTCCCAGCTGACATGTGTTTGTAACGCCTGCAAGGAGCATTCTGATACTTATCTATAGTTGTGATATTCACTTCAACTGGGGTCTCCTCTTGGACCTTGCCATACACAACTCAACATTACACTTGCAACAGTGCACAAGAATTTAGACCATCCCCAATTCCCTGCATGTACCATCTTCTCCTCAGAGTATGGCAACTAGAATTGGCAAAGGACAGAGAAAGTGACCTAGAAAACTACACTGTACAGACTTAATCTCTCGGCCTCTTTCAGTTCTCCCCGAGACCCTTATTTTGTCTGTAACATTACTGACACAATGCAGAACAATCAACACATAGTGTACAGTCTTGGGTTGGTTGAGTGCCTTCACCTGAAGTACAGAGAGCACATCGTGCACTACAAGGACTAAGGGCATTGTCACATTCTGACCCTGTTTTTTATTATCTCTTTCCTATCTGCTGTTAGTTGGTGTCTTTATTCTGCCCCCTCTGCAGAGGTTTACAAAGCTCCTTGGGCTCAGGATGGGTAGGAGACACTATAAGGGATAAAGGAAAAAACTGCAAGAAATTATGCATTCTTGCATGAGCATTTTACTCAGAGGCTATAGCAGAGTTTAACTTTGGTACAAAGATGAAAAGAACAGCTCTCTTAAGATATATTCCAATATTATATTCATATATTCACATTCATATATAAAATCCAGTTAATATTAATAACTGTGCACACATGAAACAATCTTGCACACTCCAGTTTCCAAACTACATAGTAAAAACAGTCAGTTAAAGCAAAATGGACTTTAAGCCTATCTAGAGATAAAACAGAAGGGTTTCAACTGTCAAAAACGGTGTCAAATTTTTATATTCTCCACAATCTTGTTAGTCATTGCAATGTTCTCTTCACTTACCAGGAATCTGGCAGAAATAATTAATTATTTTATCTGTTCAAGGTCTTCTTTAATAACCTTTTTGATCTTTAATTGAAGAGTGACACAGATACTAATCTGTGGAATATCGGAAAGTATGCACAGATTTTTGACTTGTGCTTGGTAGTCTTATTTGGCATTTTATGCCCAAGTGCAAAGCTGAAGGATATAACTAGAAAATAAGAAATTATGCAATCTCATGTTCATCTATAGAAAGAGTTCAGTCATTTTCAGCATTTTTCATAGAATACAAAATTATATTCAGAATACTGAGAAAGCAAAGGACTTTTATAATCCTCTGTTGATGAGAAAAGGGAAAAAATAACCCAAACCCAAATATTTTCTCATAGTGGGAAGATCATTACCTGATTTCCATCAGCTCCTTATTGGGTCTTTAACAAATACCAGAATTTATACCTTGCAGAAAGAGAGATATATCTTCCTAGATAGCATCTCCTGCGACTAAAGCGTTTTTATCATTAGATAAAATTTTTCTTGACAATAAAAATACTGATTTTTTTTTTCTTTTCTCTCCACAAATATCTGCAAGTTGTGTCTACTTTATATGACACTTTATATGAAAATGTTTCTGATTTCTCTTTTTACCAACAACCCATGAAACATCAGATCAGGGTAACACTGTGCTATAGGTTTAGGGGCTATAGGATAGCTCTTTTTCAGGCCTCATTCTAATCACCAGCCACATGAAAATTCTGACACTCATCATCTCTTGTAATATCAAACAGAGTTCTTATGTGAGTCAATAGGATCCTCTTTTATTCATTTACCAAGAGAATAATATTCACTGAAAGAATAAGCCTTTCCTAATCAGACCACTCAGTTTTCTCTCTTATCGTAGGAAAGGCTGTTAGCATTTACCACTTGAAGGTATGTTGTAAAGACAATGTTTCAACAAAGAAAATGTTGAGGCAAAATAAACCTTCAAAGCTGAATGGTTTTGAACTAACTTTTTTAATCATCATTGAGTTCTTAGTCTCTGAAACAAGCATACAAATTACTAGTTTTAAATATGCTACAGCCTGGTTTGTTGACTCTATCAAATGTAGACCCTCATCTGTCATTTATCAACCATCTGGTGTCTGTTGGCAAAGCACCACTTCATCATCTGTAGAATATTGTTCATGTGAGAGCTCTAGTCCTAAAGCAAATCTTGAGGTGTTCATATATTCAACATCATCAGATCTATTTTTTCACTCTTGCAGATCTCAATTTTGTGGATTATTATTGATATATAAAGTGTCATTTTCAAGCAGAAACATATTTAACTGTCCTTCAGACCCTGAGGCTAAAAATTGGATACTTATGTACACGTTTTGGTGCCCAACAAGAAGCCTGTTCAGGATTTTGAGAACCAATCAGCATATACTTTCCCACCTACTCCAGACCATTGTTCCTGGTGCTCAGTTGCCCTCACGGTGCTCAGTAAGTCAGGTAGGCGTTCAGTGAGATCATTGACATATAATGTTAATTGGTAACTGAAGACTGATCTTAAACAGCGAGTTTTGAAGCTATTGGCTATATTAATTTTCCCTAAAATAACAGCCTTTGACAAGTGTCTCTCTAATTTTCCAACTGTTGCTTTGATTTTATATTGCTGTCTAATAGAATTTCACTAAGCCATCAGATTCAGTGGAAAAAAAATTATGGCCTCCCAAAATCTGAACTGGTGCCAAAACTTGAAATTATGTGTAAGTACGATAAGAAAATTATGCAGAGTTTCTGCCAAGTGTAGACTACTGTACAAATATTTTGAAATAATAGCAGTGTTATAATAAAGAATAGATTCTTATATCAGATTCTTTTTAAATGCTTGAATTGAATGGTTTGGGCTAGGTGGGAATTTTTTCTGTTCTAGGGTCCTTGGTTGAAAGTTGATAAATTGTTAAAACACAACCATGACCTGTTTTCTCTGGTGTAATTTCCTCAGTGTAGTTTGTGCAACTCTGGATTTTTCAGTTGTTCTTACTGTGCTCAAAGACGACAATGTAAGTGCTTGCAGGCAGACTCAAGAACTTACTAATCACAAATTTCGTCATGCAGAATTTTCTAGTTTTGGAAATATGCAAAAATATGTCTTAAATACTCTTGAAACCTATTATTCATTCCAATCAATGTTCTTCTGAAAAATGAATTATTGTTAGCTATTCAATGGTTGTGGTTTTTCATCTTTAGTTTAGATATACAGCATAATCAGAACTCAGTTGTCACTAATAAGCTGATGAGTGTTTTTGTATGTGGGCTGTAACTAATAATGTGCTTATCCTGCAATCAAAAGGACTTTTGTATGGGTGGCGCTGTCATTATTGTATCTATAGCAGTAGAAGGCACAGTATGTGTTAGCTGCTCAAACTGATTTAGCTTGAGTTTGGCTACAGTGCTAAGAGTAATTAAATAAAATATTTTAATTGTACCTATGTATTTCTGCCACTTCGATGTACTTCTGTAGGAAAAGTTACTAACTGCACTTAAAAATACTAATTTTCAATGCTTAAACTCTCTTCATGTGGAATAGAGAGAAGACATCTAATTTTAAACAGCTGGCAAACCTTTCAGCTTTCCTCAGTTCTTATACTTTATTATAATAAAATAATAATTATTTTATTATACCTTATCTGTTTGAAGATATGTATTTTGTGATGTGTTTAGTGCTAAAGTAGAATATGGCAAAGAAATGACTATGTTTTTCCAAAGTTATCGCATGTATATTCACGAAGAAAGAAACTGTTTCAGCACTTTATTCTAACCTCTGGCCTTGCATATGTCCTGCTTGCTTATGGATTAGCCAAACCCTGATTAAGAAATGAAGAAGAAAGTCTTTGTTAAATACTGTTTTCTGGTATTAAGTGTTCAGAAGTTGGAATATTATTTGCTAAAATGAAGTTTTGGGTGAACCTTATTAGGAACCCAAGGCAGAAATGTTTTTGAGGTTGAACTCAAGCCAGACTTACCAGCTTTCTTCACTGTTTATTTAAGGCTGGTACAAGCTATGTTTACCTCTGGTAGAAGCTAGTTGAACTGTTTTGGGTATGAAGGGAAACCCCAGACAACAAGGCAAACTCAGATATGGATAAAGGCAAACTAATTTTTTTTTAGAAGTGCAGGCATCCACTCTCATGAAACGTGGATGTCTCCTGTTATTGTGTATCAGGCTGCCCCATCTATTTTCTTAGTTTGTTGCTTTCCTTATTTATAACTATAGTAGGTGACCACCTCTGAGTTGAGAATTTAGATCTGCTCCTGAAAGGACCCTGTAAACAATATCTAAGGGTGACAATTCCAGACACAAAGTCAAATAGGACTACAGACAACCTGAATCCACTTTGTGTAGACAGTTGTGGCTTGGTGCCAGGATTTATGTCATCCCTTATGATCTTAGTGATTTTCCTAAACAATACAAATGTGAAGGCATGATTTTACCTGGAATTTTGGAGAGACTAAGATAATCCTTCTCCCATTGTAATTGGTAGGTCATTCTTCTTATGAATTTGTACTATTCTGTACAATATGGTACATTCAAGTAGCACATGCAGACAGCGGGACCTGAACTGATCCCTGAAGAAATCAGGGCTCAGTACTGGGACTGGTGCTGTGTAACTTCTTTGTTGGTGACATTAACAGTGGGACTAAATGCACCCTCAGCAAGTTTGCGGATGACACCAAGCTGCGTGGTGCAGTCAATACGCTGGAGTGAAAGGCTGCCATCCAAAGGGACTTGTACTGGCTTAAGAGGTGGGCTGGTAAGAACCTTATGAAGTTCAGCAAGGCCAAATACAAAGTTCTGCATGTGGGTGGGGGCAATCCCAAGCACAAATACAAGATGGGGGAAGAATGGATTGAGAGTAACCCTGAGGAGAGGGACTTTGGAGGTTTGGTGGATGTGAATGAGGTGGTTATGATTCTGTGAATTTACATTCCTTTGAATTACAGAACAAAAGAAATCTCATTTAGGCATCAAGTCTGAGAACACTGAGCCATATTATTAAAATAAAACTTGTGGTAGAATGAATTACTTTCTAATAATTTCTTCCCTTCCTTACATTTGGATGTTGTAAATGACCAGTGAGCTAGAATACCTATCTTAAATCATTTTACCTGCAAACCCCACTCCTTGCTCAGTGTACAATATCTGTTCTTTATATATTTAAGGACAAAGGTTTGTGTAGCTTCTGGTTCTGTTCAAACTGATTTCTGGGTCATCACATTTCTGACTTTCTCCATATTCCTGGCTAATCTGAATAGTAAATAAAGGATAACCTTGGTAACATCAGATGTTTAATCTTGTCAGATGTACTAAGTTATTTCTTGAAGGTACATGTATACTGCCTAAGCGTGCCTAAGGACATTGTAATGACTTGATGACTTTGTAATTTCTCAGTAAACCTGGAAAAGGAGTTTGTTTTCTTCCTTGTTATGAAATAAGAGAGCAAACAGCTTCCAAACTATAAGTATAGCACAGTTAGGATGACTGCTAAGAACTTCTGCCATTCTTGTGAATATACATGAACTTGTTCATAAGTTCACATAACTGAAACAAACTTGTATTTGGAATTTGGATGAGGATGGAATCAAATAAGTGAGACAGTCTGTTGGAGATGGGATAGTAACTTGTGGATGCAAAACTCACTGCTTCGTTTATGGACAGCTAAGCATTCCCTGTGCCATGCCAGTTGGTACAGCTGATATAACTACAAAAACCTTACTTTTCTTCATGTTGTCCCCTCCAATCATACCTGCTGGTATTCGTTGTCAGTGCTGTATCTTTGAAGAGATTCCACAAGAAAATCTGTGAAGATGTGGCATAGAGTTCTATGATATTCAGTCACTGTAAATACATGACAGGTGACTATAATTTACTTAGTCTGAATAATTTTTTTCCTGATTTGCAATGAAGAGACGTTGCAAGAAATAGCAAAGCATAGCTTCACCATGTATTTAGAAGAATATGAAATAAAATCATAGATACTCATGAAGACCTGAACTGGGAAACGGGATTCTTTTGAGATATGAAACAAGGAAAAAGCCTCTCAGAGTGGATGAGGTTCAGGCTCTGTTGAGGTTTGACCATCATGAGCAGTTAAGGTCCAGAGATGGGCATCAGTTTTTCTCTGTTCCCTCCTGCTTTCTATTTGTGCTGCCCCTGTGTCATTTTCACTTTTCAAGTGTGAATTTAGCACTCCACCATACTGTGCATTATGAGGTATCTCAAACCGTGCTTTACTTCTTTATTATTACTATTTGACCTGACCTGCTCTTTTAGCTTATTTTGCTTCTGGCTCACCAGGGATCTATGAGATCTACCTCAAGTCCTTGAGATACTTTGCTGAGGTAAAAGGGTGGTTTCACCGCATCCATTCTGTTTCCTGTGCTCTCTGACCTCCCTGTCTTTGCATCTTCTAGCCTACTGACTGCACCTGGTATTTGAGGATATTATACGTTACTCATTAAATGTCACCATTTTCCCTTATTCCCTTTCTTTGTCATTTGTTTCTCATTTTGTTGCTTGTAAAATTTAACATTTTCCTCCTACTATAAATGTTACTATGTTATTGTACCTTTTTATATTTGTCACCCTTTTTCACTGATTTAATTTACATTTTTGGCAAATCTGTTTCAGGATAATGCTTACTATCTTTATTTTTTCTCCAGAGATTACTGAACAGCAATTTAGGCCTGTCATTTTTAGACTTGGTGACAATGTTTGTGTTCTTCTCTTTAGTCTCCATGTTAGACTGCTTTTAAAACCCACTTCTTGGTTTGATGCTGTATTGCCAGATGGGAACAAGTCCCAGTTACTTTCATTTTTGTCAGCAATGCCTGGCCAGCCATTACGGTGCATTTTTCTGTTTCCACTGCTTGACAAGTATTCTAAGAAAAGAAAGTTTTGCCATTCAGGACATGTATTTTACTAAAGCTCTTGAATATTTGAAATTACACTATTCTGAGTTCAATAAAAGAAGGTAACATCATAAATTATGCTCACGTTGACCACAAAAGTGCTAAAATCTGACCCTGAAAAAAATAGAAACTGTATCTTATATATACATGCATTATCAAAAATTGCTATGAGTAGCATATTCTATATGTCATAAAATACTAAATTTCTATATGTTTTTGATTGAAATGTCACCAATTAACCAGTGTGACTATACTTGTATTTGTGCCTTCATGTTGTCATGCAGTGGAAATTCCTCTGCTGCTCTAGGACTGTATTACAGAGAAGCAGTACTCACCAACTTCAGCGTGGATACTAACCAGATATTGCTTATTAAATGGCGACTTCTTTATTAATTGGATCCTGAGAGCATCTGCTAGATTTGAGGATTTAAGCAGAATCATGCTGAACATCTGGATCCCGGTAGAACTAGCAGCTTGGTTCCCAGCTGTTCCCTCTGATCTGTCACAGATGAGAGATTTCTTGGGAATACGAAGAGGAACAGTTTTCTGGTGTGTGGAGAACTTTTTGTTCAGAAACTTCTATGCACAATAATAGTGTATGCGCCTGTGACTAACTGCTGAAAGAGCATAACAAAATCTAGCCCTCCTGTAAAAGCTCTTCCTGGCCAGCCCAGAGCTGTCTTACCCTAGTTGCCCTCACTGGGCCTGATCTTGACCCCTACTCATGGGTTGATGTCCCAGTCTGACTTCAGCTTGTCCCCGGTAGGTACCTGATCCCCAGGATTAGGTCTGCCCTGGTGCCTCCCAGCTGCCCTGCTCCTGACTGGGGTGGTACAACAGGTCTTGTCAGGCTCTGACATGCTGCCCTGGGCAGCCCTCTCCGCCTCTAGACTCCACGGAGTAACTGGCCATGCAGCTCCTTGGCATTAAGAATATAAAGGTCAAATTTGTTAAAGCCAGTTCAACCTGGCTCTGGGAATACAGTTTTAGTGAAAGTGACGAATGTTCAAATCTGGATTGCTTGACATGTTTTATCAGAGACAAGAGTGTTTTAGGTGGAAAAGACTGGGTGTCACAGTTTTGAAAGGAGAAGGGGACTGAAGAAGCCCTCAAGAGGAAAGATATTATGTTGATGGGCAAAATGAGGAAAGGTTATTTTATTTTCATGGGCAAAATGCAGTAAGACATTTTATGCTTAATTTCAGATTTTGGGGGACACAACCATAAGGAAAGAATGGGTCTGAAAATGTGCTGTACAATTCTGGTGGGGTTTGGCTGCATTGCAGGAGATCCTAATTGTGTCAGACCCAGTCTCATGTGTGTGGTGATGAGCCACAGTTTCACATTCTCCATTAAAAAGAATGCTCTCAGAAATTTAAACCATAAACAAAGTTGGAGAAGCATGACACTGTACAGCTTTTTCGTCCTGACAGACCTTGTAAAAAATTTTACATGGCTTTGTAAATGTCTAGTGCTAATACTTTCTCATTCACTAACTAAGAAAGCAGATCATAAGTGCTTTTAGACATTCTCTCGGCATTAATGTTGCTCCCTGACTGGTCTCCAATGTGTCACTTTCTAAGACTAGCCTATCTTTTGAGTTATAATAATTAATGGAGAATTTGAAATTAACCTCTTTATGTCTTAAAAAGCTTTTTCTTGTATTTCTGTCCATTCCCATATGATAGCTTTAAGCTAGTTGGCTCAGAGGATCACAGTTTTTTGACAAGAGATTAAGAACGTCCAGCACTATCCTTAAGGTTCTTTGACCAGCACATATTTATGGGACCGAGCATCTATGATTTTTTTCAGATCATAGTTGAGTCCTTCTTTTGTCAGCAAAGGTATGACACGTAGTACTTTTTCTTACTAGGCCAGGTTCAATGAATTTCCAGGTTAACCAGATTCTGTTTGATATTTTTCTTCTTAAGTTAATTTCAATTTCTGCTCATGACCTCTTCACATTGCCTCTTTCTCAAGTAATGAGAATGTTGGCAATTATTTGTGTAATAATCAGACAGTCTTTCTTGACCTCAATTTAGTTTTAATCAAGTGAGTCTGGGTAACCTGGTCTACAATTTAATCAAGTGGTTCTGGGTAACCTAGTCTAGTTGGGGGTGTCCCTGCTGAATGTGGGGAGATCAGACTAGATGACCCTAGAGGTCCCTTCTGGCCCAGACCATTCTATGATTCTATGAAATGATTTCTTACATGTACAAGTTCTTTTAAGTACATGTGACTATGCAGTATCCATTATAAAATTAATTAACTTGGTGAAATGTCCTCTGTAACTTTGATTTCTTGTTCAGTGATCTTGAACACGAATATGTTATTTACACTTTACCCCTAAGAATGCATGGTTCTGACTAGTTTCTCCTCAAAGTTTATATTGCTTTTTATCTCTTCTTTGTTAGGCTTTATAGATAACCTGATTTCAATTATTCAATATTATTCAATTTCTTATTATTCAATATTCTACATATTGAAAAACAATTTTCACCTTACTTTAGGCTGTATCACTGACTTATTGTTCTCATGTTTCAAGTACTGTAATACACATGGAGCTTAACTTTTGCCTACACTTTCTTTTCTTAAAATAGTTTCTGTGTCAAAACATCCACAAATACCCTGAATTTGTGATATGACGATGATGCAATCAATATGATTTTTATTTATTTTATACTGGTTTTACATATGTATCCTGGGTCCCTTATATTTTTACAGTATATAGGTCTGTTTTTATCTTCCTTCATTCACTAAAACAATAAGGATTACTCTATGATCATATTTGCAATCTGTCTGAAATTTAAGTGATTTCAAAGTTCCAAAGATGTGCCTTAAGCACATAGATTATTGTCCTCTGTATATTTGTGTTTTAACACAGATTACATTCCCTCAGTTTTTCTTAGTCCAAACATTTCATATTACTTACAAATTACTTTATTTTTTAATTTCTTAACCTTATTTTAAAGCTAAGTGGCAAAGTAATTTCCTTACCAACTCACACATCAGTGAAATTTCCTCTTCCATCTTTTTCTGATCTGTTAAAGAACTGTATCTATGGAGAGGAGACCTGAGATGAAGATTAATCTCAGTCAAAAACATGTATATATATTCTTACAATAAGGACTGCTCATGTTTCAGAGGGCTTGCAAAAGTGACACACAAACTGAAAAACTCAGAGTAAATCTTCCAGGTTTAAATATCTTGGTGAGTCAGCTGAGCAATCCTTATGGGTTTATGTATTATAAATGGAACAGATGTTCTAATTTGTACTTTGTAAAAATCATTGTAAGTGAGAGAAATTCTTTAGACAATTGTGATAGTGATATTAGCTTAAACATCTTTTTTAATGAGCTTGGAGGAATATCAGTTCTCATTTTCTTATTTCTTTAAAAAAACTATTTGAGACGAGATGATCCACGGCTGTTTTTCACTGTTCAGTGCAGTCCATTGTCCTAAATAAATTATTCCGACTCATTCTCCTTAGCCACCATCAGTGATCCCGTGATTTTTATTTTTTCAGCTGCAAATCACTATGTTCATAAATTTTAACTTTCCCAGGAACTTGTGGAAAAAAAAAAAAAAGAAATGTAAAATGAAAACTATCAGAATTCTTTAATGACTGTGTCAACTCACATAAAATAGGAATAGTTGCAGCTTTTAAAGGAACATCAGTGCATCTTTTTCTCCTATACACTTCACTGTTATAATTGCAAAGGTGCCCAGCTGCCTCATGTTCAACTTGCTGAAGAACCCTTTAAGTCCTTTTCTGTAAAGCCACTTCCCAGCCCGTCAGGCCCCAGACTGGGATTACAAGGTTAATTCGTTCTAGGTGCAGGGCTCTACAGGTACCATTTTTGAACTTCAGGAGACACCATTCCATTTCCCTAGCCTGTTAAGATCCCTCCGAATAGCAGACTACAAGATAAGAACCACTCCTCCCTGTTGGTATTACCTGTGAACCCAAGTGTCTGCATTTCTTTGCCATGGAGGTGAGCAGTGCAGTTAAACTAGATCAGACCTACACTTAAGAGATCTAGTATCAGTCCTCGAAGAACAGCATTACTAGCTGAGGCTAAGTCACAGATATGAATAGTGACATAATGATATTTTCTATTTTCTCTCCTAGATTTTTTCGTAATGATTCCTAACCATTGATTTGCTATTTTTGACTTGTATTGTAGATTGTGCTTATATTTTCATGGATTTACCAGTCAGCTGGGAATCTCCTGAGTGGTAGTAGTTGGGTCATGCTGTTTTTACACATGTACAAACAATGTTTATTATTCCCCATGTACCTTGAATATCACCTATTATTTCTTTGATTAGTGACTTGGTGCCATGGGTCCCATTGCAGTTCTTCATCATTTGTTTTTGTCCTAACCCAAGCTAATACACAAACACTGTTTAAATTATTCATAACTATGCTGAACTACATATATATTCCCCTGCAGAACACTTCTGGTTATTTCCAATGCTGGCTGGGCAACTGAACATTTATTCCTAACTTAACTAACCTAACTTATTCCTAACTCTTGGCTGTCCCCAAGAGGCGCAAAATTAAAGGGCGGGGAAAATGGCCGGCCTGGATGAACAAAGAGCTCTTGATGGGGCTTAAGGAAAAAAGGAAGGTTTACCACCTTTGGAAGAAGGGACAGGCAACTCAGGAGGAGTACAGAGTTCATGTTAGGTCGTACAGAGAAAAAATCAGGAAGGCAAAAGCCCAGCTGGAACTCAACCTGGCAATTAATATAAGGGACAACAAAAAAAGTTTCTATAAATACATCAACAAAAAGAGAGTGACTGAGAATGTCCATCCCTTACTGGATGCGGGGGGAAACCTCGCAACCAAAGATGAGGAAAAGGCTGAGATACTTAATGCCTTCTTTGCCTCTGTCTTTAACAGTCAGACCAGCTACCCCCAGGGTGCTCGTCTTCTTGGGCTGGAAGATAAGGCCGGAGAACAG
>VXBJ01003176.1:1083-12040 GCA_013400055.1 Nycticryphes semicollaris | reverse complement strand
TGTAGAGAGGCAGGGATTGGCCTCTTCTCCCAAGGGAATAACGACAGGACCAGAGGAAATGGTATGAAGCTGCGGCAGGGGAGGTTTAGATTAGATATTAGGAAGAATTACTTTACTGAAAGAGTGGTCAGGCACTGGAACAGCCTGCCCAGGGAGGTGGTGGAGTCAACATCCCTGGAGGTATTTAAGAAACGTGTAGACGTGGCTCTTCAGGGCATGCTCTAGTGGCCAAGATTATTGGTTTGTGGTGGGGTGTTGTGCGTGGGGTTGTGGGTGTGGGGTTTAGTTGGTGGGTGGCTTTTTTGGTTTTGTTTGTTTGGTTTTGGGTGGGTTTTTTTTTTTGTTGTTGTGTTTTTGGGTGTTTTTTGTTTTTTTTGTTTGTTTGTTTGTTGGTTTGTTTGTTTTTGTTTGTTTTTTTTTTTTTAATGTGGTTGGACTCGATGATCTCAAAGGTCCCTTCCAACCACTAAGATTCTGTGATTCTGTGATTCTGTGATTTTTCTTGTCTCTTATCCAACTGCTTATTCAGATTTCCTCCTACTTTTGGCTTTCTTTACAAGCTTCCTTTTGCCTTTCTTTCCTCTGTACAGCAGTTTTATCTAAATATACCAATGCAATTACAAAGTTATATTTTTGTATGATTTTGAACAAGCTCCTCTACATTGTATTGCACCAAATAAATGGCTTTTTTTTTTTTTTTTTTTTTTTTTTTTTTGGCTTTCCTGGTGGCTGATCCTAACACAAACATGGTTAGTCTCTTAAAATGTTATTTCCTGGAGTGATGTTTGCCTAATCCATAGGAGTATGATACCCAGAAAAATTGTATCGCCTGTTCTCATGGTCTTTCTTCTCTGAGCATTTGGTAATCAGTTTCATTATCCTGGTCAGGCACTCTCTGATAGTTACCCAAATCTATTTTTATTTAAGTTTGGGATTTTGATCTACTCAAATTTTGTGCTGAATCTGTTAATCTGTTTTGAATCAAAGTTCTGTTTTACTTGTAATATTAGGTGGCCACATAAGTTTTTTTCATTTGCAGTTCCAGTGACTGTCAACAATTTCTGATATATTTATTTATCAATGTCTTCATCTAAGGCAAGATATTCCAGTTGCTTTATCTTATTTCTTACTGTCTTGTACATTTAATATTGATATAGAAACATACTTGTCATTGTTTTGGTTCCCATTTTGACATTGTATTTAAGTAGCAAGTATTATATTTCACTTTTTTTTTTTTTCAGCTATTCCTAATAATTATTTTTTGTCTCCTATTTCAGAAAACAAAAATCCTTATGCATACAGTTTTGAATACATCTTCCCAGCTGAGTTCTTTTGTACAGTTTTTCTCCTCCTCGCTTTCCTGAGCTCCTCAGTTTCTAAGTTCAGGCACAAATTGCTTAGTTTTAAGTGTCAACACTTTTACTCTCAAAATAGTGTTGTCAAAGGTAGGGCTACAGTAAGAATAAGACACAAATTGTATCGGAGGAAGTGGAAGTGGTGGAAGTATATTTATACAGGTAGTGCTAGTCCTGTGAAAGTGGTTTTAAGTAATCTGTGGTGATAACATAATGAAAAATTAACTTTCTAATTTNTTTTTATTTTATTTTATTTTAATTTATTTTATTGATTACATTATATTCCAGTGTGCATGGTGGATAGGTGGGAAAGGGATGGCCCTAAATCAGCATGCCCCTGGGTACCAAATACCATATTTGGCTTTGATGAAAATAATTTAAATAACAGTGGTTAATTTCCCTAGTGTAGAAATGTTTTTGGAGGCTGAATGATAATTCTGATTTTAATAGTTACAGTAATTTCTGTATATAACATTAAGAAATTGCAAGAAGAATTAAAATATACTGGAGCAAGCTTTAGTTTTGCTGGCCTTTTTCTCAACTGCATTTCATAGGCATTTGGATTTGAATTGAAACTACACATCATGCACTTGAGAGATGCGCAAGATAGAAACTTCACTGCATGTTGTTTATTTCATGCCAGATTATGCTCTACAGAGTTCTACCTAGAGATCATTTAAAATCCCCATGATTCATACTGCAATAATTCACCTTACTTTTCTCCCATTGAACAGGAAGAACTTCACACATATTTACAACAAACCCAACAAAAATATGATGACTATGGGGCATGTAATCTGAGACTGCAATGTACCTACCAGAGAAAAATGTAAAGGAAAAAGTTAGAATATAGATAATTATCTCAATATTTGTGTAAAACTGCTTGTCAAGCTCTTTTGCAACAGAGGTGCTCATCTGTGCTGATCCCAGTAAGAAAAGCTCTCAGATTCTACAAAGTATCATTTAAAATGCTATTATTTATTAGAGCTAACTCTAGAAAGAATGTGAGAAAGGTATAGATAATCTTGCATTTCTTTAGATACTGGGACCTCCAAGATGTGCAGCATCAAATGAGCCTCTGAGCTACATGCAGCACATCATGCAGACCACATTTCAGTCATTACAGTTATTACAGGGTTTTCTTGTAAGAAGACAAATCTATTCATCTCTACTATCCAACAGAGATATCCACGTGATAATTATTACATTTTCAGATAAAGTCAAGGACACACAGATGTTATAATTACAGCTTATAGTTGTGACTTCTGTTTTAAATAAAAAGTACAATATGTGGTATCTGTAGTCCTTTATTTTTTATTTGAGGTGGTGTTCATTTGTATTTCCCTTCTTTATTGTTTTGTTATACTTCTTTGTTCATATAGACCTGCAGTAGGGATTGTGCAATATTTTGAACTGTGTTGCTAATTGAAATTCAAAAAATCTGTACTTAGCTGCTGCCTGCTCCAGAGTTTTGCTCTCCTTGAGGGGAACCTACAGTCCATAGCCTTCCTTTCTACCGTGAAGATTTTTGACAACTGACATTGCATCTTGACAGAGTTGGGCGGCTCAGAATATAGTTTACATTAAATTCAGTCAGGATTTCGGAACTATTGGTCCTATACCTAACTCCTCCGATAGATTTCAGTCTACAAGGTTTTCTAGGATCACGCCAAAACACACCATGAGGACCAGATCCTCTGCAAAATACAGTGATGATTCTGCTTTCTTCAAAAACAGAAAGAAAGCTCTCTTTTGTAATATGACTCCTGACTTGTAGTACTCAGTCTTATAGTACGCAGCCCAATACATAATCATTGCTAGTAACAGGCTACAGATTTTTGCAATGGCTTTTTTTAAGTTTCTTTACCTGCAACAGAGTTTTTGATCCTTTTTAAATTTTATTGTTGCTTATCTTTGTATGTTGTAATGACATAGTGAAAGAAAATGCAGGTCTGGTATGACAGCAGAGGCCTTGAAAGGGAAACAGAGGCCTTCACAGTGTGGAGAAGTATACGAATGAGGTGACTGAAAAAAAAGGACATTTGAGATTGGAGCTACGAAGAATTCAATGTTGGACAGTTAAAGTAATGCAGTTTTTAAGTATATGAATTATATAAATGTATAAAGGTCTGAAGTGGACCCCACAATGAGGAAGAAGAAACCATCAGAATCAGTAGCATGCTCCTCCTGGCAAAGCAAAAGAAATACCATCATTGACAACACGGTCTGCCAGGAGATGAACTTGTGATGCACCCACTATCTAGAGGCAGCTGGGTACACTGGCAGTGGGTCCCAGGGAACATCATAAGGATGAGCGTGACAGTAGACAAAAAGGAACACTAGAAATTTTCCACACAACAAATTTTAACTATATTATTAATGAGATTTGTTCTGAGTTATTTAGATAGTTCGGACTATAAATGTTAGTATCATTGTAATTGGACTAAACATACAAACTGTTGTAAATTAGTTACACATTTAAAACTTTGAGCAGGCTAATAAATAATTTTTAGCATCTCATGAAGGGCGTCTTTCCCTATTTGTACATTAAAAGATTTTGAGGGTTACATTCTCAAAGGAGATATGTACATGAGTTTTCTTCTTTCCTAAAAAGGCCACTGCTGAGAGTTCATGGAAAAAAAGTAAGAGTTAGTAGAAAAAGTATTATAATTACATCAAAATAAATAACTTTATATTAATAGCATATAGATGTTTTTAGGACTTTCAAAATTCTTTGGGAAAAATAACTGTTTCCTTGAGGAATGTATATGCATTTGAAAGCAGTGATTGCATCACTGAGGTGCTAGTGAAATGACAAAACACAGGGGAAAAATTAAAGTTAACCTTAACTTTGCGCAGTTAAGAATGATACCTCCACAGTCCTGATTAGTCTTTCAGACCCAGACATTTCAGGGCATGCTCTAGTGGCTTAAATTGTAGGGGCTTTTGGTGTGTGTATGGTTGGACTTGATGACCTTACAGGTCCTTTCCAACCAGGAAGATTCTTTGATTCTGTGATTATCTCAGCATGTGGGAGAAAAAGAAAATAGTTAAAATAGCCAAATAGCAGTCTTTCACAGAGGTAATGTCAATGATACTTGAGCAATTTTAGTGTTGAGATAAAAAGGACTGGTCATGGCTCAAAAACTAAATATATATGTCTGTATTTGTACTTAAAAATTATTTGTGCATTTATAAGACTATATATCTTGGGTCCTAAGCAAAAGAATAATCAGATTTATGATTTTAGTTACTAGTGTACAAGATCTTGGATTATTTATCGTAATGTAAATTTAGAAAATGTTGAAATACTTTTATTTTCTCTGTATTAACATCTCCCTTGGTTTTGGCTATCCTTCAATGTTTTAAAATTAGTTGTATATTAGGAAAGCAAGGAATTATATCTTAGAAAATTCTGTGAAGACTAAGAACCACTTCACAATCTAGTTTTATTTTCCCACTGGGAAAATATCTATCTATTGATGGATAAGACACTATCAATGTGGTAATGAAGCATTAAAAGTCATATTCAAATTCTGTAGAAGCCACTTTATTGCATGCTAGTTTTATTTTAGGACTTCTAGTGGGATCATCTGTATATCTATACTCCTGATCCAGATACAATGATAGTCAACAGTAATACTTTCACTGACTTAACGAGATGTCCTGATTTGAAGTAAAACAAACTAATCTTCTGTTCAGTAATTTTTCCTTTTCAGCTGTGCCTCTTCTAACTAATTAAACTCTGAAATTAACAGCGTATTGTTCAGAAAACTGTTCACTCTCACAGTGATAAGACCTGATTATACCAAGGAATGATATGCAGAGAGGCCCTTGCTTATACTTCTTGCTATAACAACCAAGGTCAGGAAATTTTGTTATTTGCCCCATTGGAGGGTTGGAAGCGGAAAAGTGTAGAGGGGTCACACCTGTTGGGAGGTGTGGAGGAACGGACAGGACAATTGTCCCAAAATTGATTAACTAGGGTATTCCATCCCATCCGCATCATACTCAGTATAAAAGCTGAGGGATCAAAGGGTCAATTTTTCTTTCTTCGATGGTCATTGTCTGAGGAGAACCCTACCTCTTCGTCTGCCTCCGATCCCAGTCCAAAAATTCCTGACTCCAGATTTGGAATCCAGCTCCTGTAGATCACCGAGTCTAGTCTGGGACTTTTTCTGATGCCTGCAGGTGATGTGATAGTCATCCTGGGAGCTTAATATGGTTTTGTATATATTGTATCGATTTAATTATTTTCTTCCTTTTGTTTTTGTTTTCATTTTAGTATTAATACTTCATTAAAGTAGTTTAGTTCATTCTAAATTTGTAAATCTCCTTATCCTCTTCCTTTCCATCTCCCTTCTTTTTTTTGGGGGGGGAAAGGGCCATCTGTCAGTCCTTTTTTGGTGATTTTGGTTGAAACCGTGGCACAAGGATGGACCTGAATTTCCTTGGACAACTAATTATAAGATAAACTAAATAATGTGTGTCTGTGACTCCCACAGTTTTCTCACTAGTGTCTCTATCTGAGCAGAGGAGCATACAGTACTTCCTGCATTATAGACTTCTTTCTTAACTCAGAACAGAGTGATAACTGTTCTAAACTATCTTATTTCCCTGATATATTAACATGTTTGAGAAGTTATTTTTTTCCTTCCCAAAGAAAACCTGTTTCATTTTATTCTGCAGATAGTTCATTCAAGGGAACCCTTCCATTACACAGCATATATGCAGCAGCATTGTGTTTATTTTGTTGTGCCCTATATAGTCATCTACCACTGTCTCAGAAAGCTTTTTGTCTTAAAGTTTTCTCATAAACTGACAGGAGTTGCACAGCACATATTTCATGCTCTTCTTTTCATTTCATAAGAAAAGTCTGTCTTGTCAATGACAGCAAAACCTCACATTATTATTATTATTATTATTATTATTATTATTATTATTATTATTATTATNTATTATTTTTAAATTAAAAGCCCAGAAGTTAACACTGATGTCTGAGGACTGCAGAGTCACTACTTGGGAGTTTCTTCCGTGAAGTGTGAATACACTGATTTGCTAAAAAGGGTGGTAGTCATGGGAAACATGGACATGACTGCTCAGTCCCTCCTAGCCTGGGAGCAGACCCTGCTTTGTTGCATTAAAGGGTGTGAAGTGTGGAGACCATTAATACTTTAACTTTTGTAACAGATAATCTGCTCAGTGAATAAGAGATGGATCCTGTACTGGTGAGTCCTTTACCTCAGTTTTCTTCTCTTTCTCAGCTGACGTCCCACTATAACTGTTCATTCTGTGAATCATATATTAGACTAAGTGTGATGAAAGGGAGACTGGTTTTGCTTTTTTAATGCTATGCAGCAGCCCAAATTCATTTTACAGGCACTTTTAAAGATGATGTATATGAACAAAACCATACAGATTATGTGTGAAAGGATTCTGGAGTCAGGTTCCTCAGTTTTTGACACTCTCATTTGAATCTATCTTCACAGGCTTCCTCAGGAGTCTTTAATTTTCTCATTTTATTTCAGGCTGGGAATGCTCAACCACTTAAATGGTGTTACACTTACTAGGAAAGAACCCATCTAGACATCTGATAGCATCTTACATTTTATGCCAGTGGATCACAAAATGCTTTATAAACACATAGAATGCTAACAGTTTAATGCCATGCAGGTTCACTTAACTCAGCATCCACATACAGCACTCTGAGGTAAAACAAACCATTTAGAATAAGGGATGTAAAATACCATCTAGTAATTACTTCAGGATGATTTACTGTAAGTATACACACTTTCACTGACAGAACATAATTTATTATAACATTTGTGCCCATATAAACAGGCATAATATCATTACCCAGCTTGATGCTTTGTCCTAAACACAGAACAGATAATTGTGTCATCAGGATGTTTGCATGATTCATTTGAAATAAGATACTTTTAGCAGCCCTCTACCTCCTCCAAGGGAAATGTGTCTACAAATCACCTCACTCCCAAAGACACACCTTCATTCCCTTCCCCCCTCCCCTTTAGTATAATTTGTCTGAAAGCCATGAAATTATGCACTTGAAATTTTCCTTAATCAATGTGTATAGAAACATCCAGCTAAAACGATTTTCAGAGCACAACAGGTGAGATGCAGGGAGTTGTCGACTCAGCTTCCTCTTAATAGCCTTGTCTATACAGAGATAACCTGGGGAGGTGGGGGAAGGGGAAGGGAGAGGCTGAAAAAACGGGGTTGTCTCAAGATTGGATCACAGTAAGAACCGAAACCAAATGGAGCCTTAACAAACAAAATGTCCTGAGTCCCATCCCACCACTATTCCTGTGACTCTGAGTGCTAGACATGACAAAATTAGCAACAGAAATGTAGGAGCCATCATGCCACCAGAGGTAAATATTCTAGATAGTGTAATCCACTCAGGCATAATCCTGCACCCCAACTGAATCAGGAAATATAAACCATAAGGTTTGGGGAGAAAAATGGGAAATCTTCCAATGTTACAGCTGCCCTGTAGGAGATTTGCCCCTGCCTTGTCCAGGTTGCTGTTCAGGGTAACTTCCCAGGGACTGAGCAACTTTACCTGAGAGAGAGGGTAAGTGATTAATAAGCAGACATATGGTATATGGCATGCTATTAAGATGGTGATTGGTGCACTCTTTTAAGATATTAATATCTAGCGTGCTTGAGGTTTGTGTTGTTACTTTTCAGGATCACTTGTAGGTTTTAATAGTGCATTTCATGACTTTTTTTTTTTTTTTTTTTGTTAAATTGCAGTTGTGTATTCTCCATTGTATCCATAGAGCATGCAATAGTGGCATATTGGACCTGTGAGTGAAGTCCAAATAAAAATAAATTGATAATTTGAACGTCTTAGTGAAGTCCTTCTCCCTTTTTATCACACAACGCTAGAAAGAAATTAAACTCCTTATGTTGCTTAAAGTTTGAGAGGAAGAAGAAAGGAAGCACCCACATTAAGGAGTACTACTTTAATACATACTGGACCTGTTTATTTTAGAAGTGGTTTCATCTGAGTGCAGATTAGGAGTAGACAGAATTATTCCCCACCCAGTCTGCACATCTAGACTGATTTTCAAAGGAATTTAACTGTATGCTCATAGTAGGATCCATGGTGCACTCAGTGCACACTTCAGAGGGATCACCAAGACACCAGGACATCAGGATATACAAAGAGTATACTTTCTGCAGTTGCATTGTAGTCCAAGTGCCCATTTGGGAAGCAGGGCTATAGGATATTCCTCTGTCTTGCAATTTAGCTGTGATTAATTACACCATCAGGTAAATGATGTTCCTGTCAAGATTGTTAAAATTTCCTATTTGACATGAAAACTATAAGGAGAAAAAAATTCTCACCTTTAAAGTTGTATATCCATTTTTAATAATCTTACATTCCTAACATTTGAATTAACTATTTTTAATGACTGAAAATGCCATGTCTTTTTTTAGAATATAGAACACAGTTTTCCCCATGATCTTGGCTACAGCTATCTATTCCCTTTTCGGGTAGTGTATCAAATTCATACAGACAGTTGTTACCAGAGCATCTAAAAAAATGCAGACATGTTTTATTCAGAACAGCAGCCAAAGAGGAAAACTTTAGGAAACAATTTACACTGCTGGAACTGTGTTGCTGCAGAAAACAAGGCTGACTGAGGGTTATTTGGCTTGTTTTCCACATTGAAATCAAGCATTTGGGAATAGTGGATTTATGTGACTTTTCTCCAGTTTACGAGAAATAGCTTATTTAAAAGCTAAATTACATTAGGTTGAAGAAATATTTGTGAATACTGAATTTGGGAACAAACTTACACTCTAGTGTCTTAAAGAAAAAATGTTTTCCTTTTTAAGATATTTACTATTAAAAAAAAAGTCAACAAAACCACATATAAAGAGGTTGGGTTTTTTTTTTTCTTATTTGTTTCCAAATAAAATATCTGGATTACTTTTTTGGGCCCTCTGAAAAAGTTGAGTGTTTCTGCAGCTGGTACAGTTGAAGTAATTAAGTGATAGGAATTCATCTTATCAAACGGAAGATGAAGCTGATCAAAGGTATAAAAAGTTAATTTTAAATGTCAGCCTTCACACATTAAAATACTAATGTTCTGTAGTGCAGAACAACTACAGTTTTAAAGAAGTACATTGGAATATAGTTACATCAGTTTATTTTTTTTTTAACTGAGCTTAAAGAACTATTTCTTCTTTAAATGTCTTAAAAATATATTTTTAGGCAATACCAGAATATTATATTTTTTTGCAAACAGACTACATATGTGCACAAACAAGTAACAAAGACATTAAATAAATTCCTATGATCTATAATAAAGGAAATATTCTTCTGTTGCAGTGTACATGACAAAAGGTTTCATCATGAGATATTTTTACCAGTTCAGCAATTGAGCAGGAAATGCTTCTTGAGCAACCAGATGTGAAATCCATCATGAAAAGATCAAAATGTAATTAGATTTTCCACCAAGGAGGCATATCAACATCATATAAACAGTTAAGAAATGTTTCTTTAAGGTTCTCCAATAATTACACTTCTATAAGGGCACTCAGATAGGGGGCCCATGCAAACATGTGGATGTCCAGGCCTCTGGCTGCAGAGAGTGACGGAGCCTGGCACTTGCAATGGAGGGTGGCAGAGACAACACCTGTGTCAGGTGTAATCAAGTGAATGACCTGCTCAGCCAGGTGGCTGAGTTGAAGGACGAAAGAGTATCAGAGACTGTGAAAGAGAAATTGACTGGTGGACCCACTCCCTGAGAGAAAGGGAACAGGTCAAGGCCCCATATAAATCAAAGGACCCTCCCTCCTCTTGTCACCAGGCAGCAGAATGGGATCCCAGGGAAGGGGGGGAATGGAAACAAGTCCTTGCTCGGAAAAGCAGGCGAATCCCCTCCCAACCCCTCCCATCTTCCCAGTTACCCCTTCAGAACAAATATGGAGTCCTGCAGGAGGAACTGGCTGTTGGAGAAGAAGATGGCACACCCAGGACAGGAATGCCAGAAAGACAAAATCACCATCAACCTGGCATCCAAACTGGCTGCAAAAGGAAAAGGAGACGGGTCATTGTGGTGGGTGACTACTGAGGGGGCAGAGGGATCAATATGCCATCCTGACCTGCTTCACAGGGAAGTCTGCTGCCTCCTTGGGGCATGGGTCAGGGATGTGCATGACAAAATTTCTGCCTTAGTAGACCCCTCTGACTACTACCACCTTCTAGTATTTCAGGTGGGTAGTGATGAAGTAGGTAAAAGGAACCCAAAATTAATTAAAAGATATTTTAGAGCCTTGGGATGGCTGCTTAGGGGATCAGGAGCACAAGTTGTGTTCTCCTCTATCCCTCCCATGGCAAACATGAATGAAGAAATTAAGAAAAGGCAACAAGTCAACCTGTGGCTCTGGGACACATTATCAGCAGGGCTTTGGATTTTTTGATCATAGGCTGTCATCTGAGACAACTAGACTGCTAGTGGCAAGTGGGACGTGCCCAGAAGGAAAAAAGAATTTAGGGGCAGGCGTTAGCAGGGCTCATTGACAGGGCTTTAAACTAGATATGAGGGGGAAAGGGGAGATGACTG
>VXBJ01003175.1:1221906-1280106 GCA_013400055.1 Nycticryphes semicollaris | reverse complement strand
AGGGGTTCAAGGGCAGGCTGGATAGGGATTTGAGTAACCAGGTCTAGTGGAGGTGTCCCTGCCCAGGGCAGGGCTTGGAACTTGATGATCTTTAATGTCCCGCCCAACCCAAACCATTCTATCATTCTGAAGACTCCTTCGTGGCAGCACTGCTGGGTTGGCAGGGCCATGGGAGGTGGTCTTGAGTCATTGTGTTGAGACTGGGAGGAGCCTGGAGAAATGTCAGCTCCACATCTTCTCACCAGGCTTTGGTTGGAATCCCCTCAAGGGCAGGAGAGTGGGACTGGATGATCTTTATGGTCCCTTCCAACCCAAACCAATCTATGATTAACTGGTGTAGGTGCATGTGTTTTCCATGCAGTACAATCCTCCCTAATCATCCTCTAAGTTTGACTTCAATGTATAACGGAACTGATGAGTTCGTTTTCTAAAGACAAACGTTTCTCCCGTGAATTCCACGCTCACACTCAGAACCAAAGCTCAGCCCAGACTCCAAAACCTGTGTGCTCACACTCCAGCCAGTCCAAACTGGGCTGCAGTACCCCTGTTTACCAGCACACCCTGAGCCTGGGACTGACTGGAGCCTGATTACAGCACTCACCCTGTGCTGCCCTAACAGCGGCAGGACCCTGCTGCACGTACTGCTCTAGCTCAGCAACAGCCCCAGACCTGTTATGGACCAACCATGGAGAAACATCTGTGAAAAGTTTATAAAGGAAGAGATCACATCTGCAAATGCAACCACACAGCTCAGGGCCTAGGAAGATCTATTTTTGAAGCCTTTTCTCAATACCTTGCTCCTGAAAAAAAAACATTATCTTGTAACCACGAAAGATTTTGCTGTTATGACCCTTTGTAATTTAAATAAACACTCTTCCAGGTAAGAGTCTTGCACTATCCCGTAACTGAGACGCTTGAAGCTTAAATAGCCAGCTTTGCACAGCTGGATATAGGAAACTTGACTAACACTAAAAGTGATGGTGTGCAGGGTCTGGTCTGTAAAACCACAGCAGGGAAAAAGTGGTGCATTGGTACATCAGCAGACCCAGCACCAGATAAAGACGCTCAATGCGTTATACTGAGCCCTCACCATTTAACAATGTCTCTTGAAACAGGACAACACAACAGAGTAAGTGCTGTTTTGTGCTTTCTTCTCACTGTGCTATGTTCAACGAGTAAATGCAGCCTCCTACTGTACATTGTAGGGGAATTTTGAAAAGTTTAGCAAATTGTCCTGAAGATTTCATTGCACTGACAGAGCAAGTCGTTCAGATGTTCTGCTGATACCACTGGAAAGCATTTCTGAAGAATAAAGCACTTAATCTGTTCTGTTTTCTAGGCAATCCTGATTGGTGTTACTCTTTTGGCAGGACCAAACCAGCTTGCTTTGCCCACTTCCCCAGGTGAGACCTTTGTCTGTGCAAGCAGACCCCCACCCGGCCACCACCGCGGGGACATCCACACTGAAAGAGCTGGAGAGGCTTGGGAAGAGTAGAGAAGGATTGCTTTTTACTCACCTAGGATCTCTATCAAGTGTAAAACAAGTGTCACTTTGCAACAGGACCAAGTGGTTTAAATGACTCGTCAGCATTAATTCCAGCAAGCTAAACTCACACACAAACACTCTTACTTTTGAAGGTGCCCTAGGAATCTATTAGGTAACTCCATTTACTTGCTCTTGGCCCTCCAGATTTCAGCCTTGCCCACCCTGAATTGTACCAAGCACCATTCTAGCTCCGTAATAGCTCTAAACATAAGGCAGCAATAAAAAGAAAATCCCAAATACATAAGAACGAGATAAAGATGCAGCTGGTAGTCTTTCTTGAAGTGCTTTCAACAGATGTAGTTTGGACAAACCTACTGAAATTATACGATTCCTTAATGTATTTTCAAATTGTTTAAGCTGAATTTCCACCATATTGATTGCAACAAGCATAGTACATATCTTAAGGGTTTGAATGTTTATTTTCCCAATTAAGTCCACTCTCTCAGTGTGTCCAGTAGCATATAATAAGCAGTATTTTAATGATCTAATCCCCAAAGAGAGGTATTTCATCTTTCTTTCTTTTTTTTTACCAAAGCTGTACTTCAAAGTGAGCCATATTCCCATGTTACCTAAAAACCTGGCTGTAATTCTTGGGAGTAGGGAGTGATTCATATTTGAACAGCCTTCTCTCATTTTTTAATCCAAGAGCAGCAGAGCAGCTTAGGTGCTGGGGCTCAGGATCCGAGCCGGGATGGGAAATAGCAGCGTGGGGGAGACACGGCCAGGGCCTGGACACAGGCCACCTCTCAGGTTTGGGAGCTAGAAGGTGTGTGGCAGGTAAGAAAGAGGGTAAATGCGGCTTGGAGGGACCTCTCCATGGGAGATGAAAAGCGGGAGATACAGAGACGGTGGTGCTTGGCATCACATGAAAAATTTAAAGAGCATCTCCAACAGCTATGAGGTTTAGCTACTCCCAAAGCAGTACAACCCACAGTATATCAGAGTAATCCTTGTGTTTTATGCCCTTTGATCCTGTTACGGCTCTCCTGTTATTTTAAAGTCATTACCCATGAGATAAAAGGTCGTTTGTTTAAATATGAAATTACTGGCTTCCTTGCAGCAGAAACCTAGGGAAAACGAGGCTTGCAGAGCTGATTGAATTTGAGCTATTAAATCTATTATAGATTTATTGATGATGGACTATAATTTGCTTGCATTAAAGAAAGAGAAATTCCAATGAGACTTACTTGTTAAGGATGGGCGTTAATGACCTTTGTATTTAATTTTTTTTTATATATATATTTTTTTTATTTGGCTGTTGGCTTAAGCTCCAGCAGTGAGATGCCTGCAAATGCATTAGTAGGTTTTCTTGTGACAAGATACTTATATTGCTTGTATTTTGAGTTTGGGAGAGGAGACTTTAAAATATGAATTAATCACTCAGCTTCCCTCCCATATTCTCTGTAGTGTAACTGTAGTGAAAAATACTCAAGGAAATTGCTGACAGGTGGACATCTAACTTGATGGGAAACTACTTCTGTGCAGGATTACCTACAAGCATCAGTGAGCAAAGAGTGTGAAAACAAAGCCAAATTATCTGGTCCCTTCCACAGTCAGTTGTACGCTGAGACCCCACAGAATTTAGAATTATGGTTTTGCCCCAGTCACAATTATCCTGAAGATACAGATGTGCAAAACCTACAGCCAAGCCAAAAACTTCAGAAAGAAAGATTTTCCCTGGAGATTACCCTTTCATGGGATAGAAAATCTGTGCTGCAGACACCCTGGGAGCTGCATGGATGTGAATTTTAACACAACGGGTAGATGTCAAGTGAGCCCAACCTGGTCATGGACTAGAAGAACCACAATTTGCTTATTTTCAAGACTGTAAGTTGAGTTCTGGGACAAGGAAGAAATCAGAGTGGTGACTGCATAAGTGATATGGTTCACATGAAAGCAGAGATGCGTGTAATTAGCATGTGTAAACAGCTTTGCACATGGCAGGAAGACGTGAAAAATAGGAAGGTCTAGAAATATTTTGTGAAGCTGTGCTCGTAATTCAGCCTTTCACATTTTTGTATTTCGCATCCATGAATGCTGATGAAACAGAGCTCCTTCCTGGGAAAGGTTAAATAATAGATTTAAAGAATTTAAGAATAAACTCGGAATCCTGTCATTTCATTTAAGATGACATGAAAATTGAGACTGGCCTAAATTATGTTGGGCAAAGCCTTGTCCCTTTTATAAAATTGCGTTCCCCAGAGGAGCAGACTGGGCACCTGGCAGCACCAGGAGCTCACATTGCCTGCAGCAGAGGGGAAAGGTCAGGGCACGGGTGTGCCCTTATATCCAAATTATCAGCCAGCAGTCCCAGCTCTGGGAATCTGGAGTCTTAACTCCTGCAGCGAGATAAAGCCTGTCTCTTACTGAAGGCAGGACGGCGAGGGCAGCTGCCTTCCCTGGGTGTCTGCCTGTGTTTTGCCAGACGAGGTCAGCAGCACCCAGCGACGCTGAAGTTCCCAACCACATCCACACATAGCAGCACGATTGCATCCGCACAGATGTAAAGCTCCTTTTTTTCTGGTTCATTTCATATGTTTTAGACCATCTCTACATTATATTCAGACTTAGCAATACTAGGTCTACAGGGAGTACAAGTTTTGCCATCTAGCTTGTGGTGTGGACTATAGGGAGGGCAGTAACTCTCATGCATTAAACAATCTTAAAAACGCTTAATTTTGTTTGCTTAATCTCTTTTAGTGATTTTGATCCTGCTGGAGTGTTGATTGACTACCCTGTACAAGCTGTCGGTAAGAGGAAGCGCAGGGGTGTCGGAGAGGCAAAGAGGTTAGAGCTGCTGTAATTATTGCTGATGCGTATTTACATTTCAACAGTTGAGTGCATTTAAAAAGCAGTTTACATCGAGCTCTACAAACGTGATTATTTTACACCATCCAATGTAGTTTTAAAAGCCATTTACCACCTACTGTTCCCCCTGTTAGCAAATCTTCTCACACTTTTTGTCACTTGACTTGGACACGCTCACTCAACGTGCTTATTTCAACAACTTTAAGATGGCAGTTCTCTTTTAAAAATATTTTCCCTAAACCAAAAAACCTTTAAGACCCCTGCAACTAACTCTAGGACCCATCACCACATCACCTAGAGAAACTGGCCCATATTGACCCCCTGATCTCGTCCCTCTAGAGACTTTCTCCTCTTTTCCATGCCCTTCACACCATCAGGTTTTCCCCAGAAGTACATCACCTTCCCACAAGGCCACCAGGGACACCGGCAAAACAGCGTGACACAGCTCCAGGACAGTCCTGCCTACTCAATTATTTAATTCCTTAGTTCTGTCCCTTTATGTGCACACATACCTACTGAGAGTCCTGAATTAGCCACTGAAGTAACTGAAGCATTTCCTTCCGTGCTGGAAATCTCATTCTGTCTGGAGGGAAAAGTCACTTCCAAGCACCTGAAAGTGGCTGGAAGCATTGCGCAGCAGCTGGAAGAGCGGAACAAGCCAAAAAAGCTCTTGCAGCCCCATGGGCAGAGGCAGGTCTGCTCCTCCACCTCTGACACCCCCAGCAAGTGCCCAGCTCAGAGGCATTCACAGATTCTCCCCCAAGACCAACTATTTCAGTTGCTGTCAGGTCCAGCTGGGGTGCTCACACTGGTGATTTACATGTAAAAGCATTAATATGGCGCTTTTAAACAATATAGATTATGCTATAAAATGCAGTTTATAGATCCCCATGCTGTTGCTGGAATTAAATGCTGCCTCATCATAAGCAATGCGATTGCTTCAAGAATGGTTTCTTGAGTTGATTTGCAGGTGTCTTCACTGCTCCTTACTTAGAGTTACATATATACTTATACACATACATACATATGTGTATACACAAACATTTCAAATATCCTATGTTACTTACAGGAGACAGTGAACATTTTATTTTTCTGCCTATACAGTCCATAAGAAGTTGATGAAAAGAACAGGGACTGAGAATTCTGTGCCGCAAAACAACACATCATCTCAGATTGAGACCACTCCTGCTCAGTCCTGCTGCCTGCCTTAGAATCTCAGAATCATAGAATGGTTAGAGTTGGAAAGAACCTTGAAGATCATCCAGTTCCAACCCCCTGCCCTGGGCAGGGACACCTCCCACCAGATCAAGTTGCTCCAAGTCCCATTCAGCCTGGCCTTGAACCCCTCCAGGGATGGGGCAGCCACAGCTTCTCGGGGCAACCTGTTCCAGGGTCTCACCAAACTCACACAAAAGAATTTCTTTCTGGTATTTAATCTAAACCTCCCCTCTTCCAATTTAAAGCTGTTATCCCTTGTCCTGTCACTACACTCCCTGACAAGGGGTCCCTCTCCAGCTGCACAGACATGGTTGCTGCCCCGGCAGCTCAGACCACTTCTGCACACGCTTTTAGAGGTGTCCTGGGGCTGCACACGTGAAAGGCACAAGAGTGACTAGGAAGACTACATAACATCTGCCACGAGAATTTAGGCTCATAACACCTTTGAATGCTTTTCTAAATGTTGACTAAAATCTTGCCCGTAGAGCATCATCTCAGAGCTGAGATTTACATCTCAGAGAAAATTATTCCTCCCAAGCAACAAACCTTCCCATCCTCCCTGGCATCACCAAACACATCCAACTCTGGTGTCACAGAAACTCCGCTTCCCCACACTGTTTACATTAATTTCCATCCTTCACTGACCCACACATCATGCCCCATGCTGCCAAGTCTTTTATCACATTCTGAAACACAAATTTTTAGTAATCAGGCCAAAGCGCCTCACAGTTCCCTGAAGCTGCATTCTTGCTTGTGCTCCTGCCATGAATCAAACTATTTTTACAGTACATTTTTTGCCACTGCACAATTCCATCAATTTAACCTTATTAGAGGCAACTAGCTGCTTTTGAAGGCTACTGTTTTCTGCTGTTCAGGCTAAATGACATGGGACATATCAACACCATTATCACCGAGCACAGGATGCCAAACGGCTGCTTCCACTGGGAGGTATAATCTTGAGGATCTTCTTTTAGACCATCAGCCAAAGACTTGAAGACCAAAACTCAGACAGGGCTACAGAAGCATCAGTGGAGAACTGGAATATTGTGGTTTGCGGGTAGGGGATAACCACTGGAACAGTAACCTAGGACAGGATTTGACAGTGGTGATTTGCTCCTTATGTGCTGACAATATGGCAGGCGCTGTAAGAGAGAGGAGAGGGCGCTCTGCCTCCCTGCATTTACAAAATAGAGTGCAAAAAAAAAAATAAAAAAAAAAAATCAGAGAAGACACCCACACAGTGGGAGATCTCAGAGCCAGATGTAAATCCCTTTTCTTGTAAATCGCAAAGGTAATGACATGATGTATGCAGATTAGTACTTGTGAGCCTCAGAATAAATGGATTTTCAGAAAGGATTTGACTAATGAGCAAGTGAAACTCTTCTGGCAAAAGGAGTTAATGCCTAAAAAGCAATACTTGAGTATTTTTTAAAGCACAGAATTCCCTTTAGTTATTTCTTTGTGAAGCCTTTAGCATTTTTGGTGCCTGCAGTTAACAGCAAAGGCTGATCTGAACCTGCTCACAGCTGGCTGGAAGGTGCAGCGGATGCCCTCCACGCTGCCTGATGAAGATGAGGGAGAGCAGCGCTGGGTCCATACACTGCCACAGTGCGAATATGGCAAAGGAAGGAGAATTAAATGCTCTGACAGCCCGTGGGCAGCCTGTGGGGCTGCAGAGGCTGCAGGCAGGGCCTGGGGTTACACTGGCCCCAGGGAGGGGAAGGCTCAGAGCCTGCCCGGCAGCGGCACTGCACAGCATTTTCACACACCAGAGTTAATAAAGCCCCGTTTAACTAGCTGATTTATGAGAGTGCATCATTTGTACAGCTTAAGGGGTAAACAAGGAATATGTTTGCACCATATGGTAGGGGAAGCGGTTGTAGTCTTCCCCTCCAAACCTGTGAATGGAGTGTCACAGTCTCGTAGTTGAGCTTGCTTCCTTGCACTTCTCATTTTCAAACTGGCTTCCTCCCCAGCCCTCAGTCATCTCTGCATATAGTGAGGATAATAGCATGAGAGTCTTTTCTGCTAATCTTTGATTACAATAAATAATTGTGTTTAATTGTCTCCTCTTAGAACAGAGACAGAACAAGATCTGCTCATTTGTAGGCGGGCCAGGTTTGGGCTTCTTTTTACTAGTCTGGTTTCTTGGTAAGGGCATAGGTGAAGAGGATTAGGAGGCAGGTGGAATCTGAATTAGTGCAACATAAAGGGTGGGTGCAGCCCCACACACAGGCACTTCCCCAGTGTATACAGTGGATCAGATGCTGGCTTGGAGCACGTCCTTCACCTTCACACCAACAGAAATCTATACAGAAATCCCCGTGGTTCCCACTTTGCATTCTGCACGTGTCTAAATACCAAGTGTTGAGTTCCCTGCACCAACGCAATAGCAAATGCTAAATCACAAGAGGTCAGAGGCTGTTACCATGGCTGGGGTATCTGCTGAGCTGTTACAAAGACTTGAAGCAGAGTTATCCTGGCACCAGGCATGCCAAGGATGCGAGCAAAGCTAGACTCCCAGCAGCAGGAGTTGGACTAGCTCGTGCCAACAAAACCTTCAGAGTCGGCAAGACTTGGGAAAAATACGAGCGAAGGTCTGCCAGGAAAATATGAGCAGCTTTCACCTGGGGCAAGGGAGCTTTGAAGCCTTCCTCAACTCAGAATGTTTTACCAGTGGGGTGCAGCACAGGAGAGCTGCTCCATGGGGGATGGGTGCTTCCCCCCTCACCTGCAGCCCCCGCGGAGACCTCTGTTTTGCCCACAGCAGCAGCTGGCAGGTTACTAGGGTTTTATGGCAGCTGCCTTTCGCATGACTCGTAGTTGATAAAAGCTCGGCTTGCTGTGAACTCCGTCTCACAAAGCTTAGACATCTGTCCAACTCCCTCAGGAACCCAAGATAGGGTATCCACTCAGGAAAACAAAATGTGCAGAGATGAAGGTTTCAGCCCATTTTCTCCATCTTTTGGGATAGACAAACCAAGCTCTGCAGCAGGCATGGACCTCAAACTCAAATGCTGAAGCTCAGTGACATTCAACTTCTCTTATTCCCCTTGCAGATTGCCTTTCCTCCTCCCAAACCTTGGAGGTGAGAGAGCAAAGGGTCAAGCAGATGGGCCAAGAGCATCAGTTGCTGGGAAAAAACAAGCAGTGGAGGTTATATCAGCTAGAGGAGGGTAGTGGCAATTAGTCAGCAGCACACAGCAGGGCCACAGTGTCATAACTGCACCCTTTCAGTGCACATGGCTATTTTTGGTAGATGCTTTCAAAAGCTCATCTGTGAAGTCAATGAACTGTGGCTGGAGATGGCTCCCTCATGAGGCAGCGCCTGGGTTATTCAAACAAAAGATCAGCAGAAGATTTTCTCCTTTACCACATGAAGTCACATCCCCTTCCATGTTTAACTCTTGAGGAGATCAACACTGTTTCCAGTCACAGCTATGGGAACAGTCACGCCACACCAAGCACGTAAGACCAGGAAAGATCCAAAAGACCCAAAAAAAAATAGACACAGTTGTCTAAATAAAAATCCTTTCGCAGAAGACCATTGAGTTCAGAAACTGCCTGAAATGTCAATTTTGTATCTTAAAACACAAGTTATATTATATCTTGCTAAAAAAAATCAATGTGTGCTACTGAAATCTCATCAGCTAACGGCCCTGAAACATGTCTCTATTCCAGCTGTCCCATGCACCAGCCTCCTGCTCTGTCCCTGCTGGTGGCTGTGAAGGCTGTAACCAGGAGATGAATTCTCCCCCTGCTGTTACTACTGCCTCTGCCAAGAAGGGTGGCAAGCATGAGGGAAACAACTATTTTCCAACAGACATTGAATAGACACTGCCAACTTATTTTTCATAAATCAGTAATGAATAATAAGAGGGAAGGACCTTCCAGCAGAACAGGCAGGGAGCACACAGCGTCACACACTCAAGTAGGTGACTGCGGGTAGGGATTTTTTCTCAAGATAAAGTAAACACCATATGGGATTGTACACAGAGCATCAGCTAGAAGTAGGGCTGGTAGGAAATCTTTGGGCACGATAACTACTGGTTTGTCAAGCCCCAGTTCTGCTGCCCCTGAGCAGCCCTGATATCTGTGACATCGGGAGAGCTCCGCAACTCTCACCGAAACTCACGTTCATGCTGAGAGTGCCCCAGAGGCTTTCAGGTTCATTAAAATCTGGGTTTGTCTCAACTAAAATAAATCAACACCCCGCCACCAAAATCCAAAAGTTTGCTTTAAACTGAGAAATACCTGCTTATCAATCAATGCTACCTATAGTTATTGGCAACCAAAGTTGAGACCTGCTGTGAAAACGGATGGAAAATACGAAAAAACCCAAACCAAACCAAAACAAAAAAAACCCCATGGCATGTAAATTATTTATGGAAATCTGCTTCTGTTTTACTAAGCTGCGACACCCAGAGGAGAGCAGGAGAGGGGACTGTGAGAGCAAGGCTATTGTGTGTCTGCAGCACATGGACCACACGCTGAAGGATGGCTCCAAATCCACGTTGAGTGCACAGTAATTATGGGAAGGCAGCATGTGCTCGCATTAATTGTGGCAGCCAGCCGGGCCGGAGTGATTCACTGCTCTTCACGGAGCCACCGGCGCTGGCAGACCAGGAAAGCCTTGAGCCACATTCAAAATGAAGCTGCCTTCAAAGACATTTCAAAACAAAGTCTCCATAAGGTTAAATGTCATTTATCTCCCCTCACCCTAACTTGGGCAAACCTTTTTCATTAAGACATGGGCATTAATGCCACCTTGCAAGCATGGCTTGGAATCCAAACAGGGCTCTTAATCATTTCAGAGAAGGTGGAAGAGATGGAAGTATATTAAAAATATTTATTGTATGCAGTAACACAGAGGTCTCCTGCAATCTAGCAGTTGTATGATACATCTTTGGTCCTGTGGTCCTGTTGTAGAAAGGAAAAAGCAAAGGTGCTTAAAAAAAAAAGAAGCCTATATTTCCAGGCAAGCAGCTGCAGAATTAAATCAAACTAGGATGGAAAATGTGAAAGAAAGAAGACAAAAACCATAACACACCATTCTTGATCTGTAGACGTAAGTTTTAAATTGTCTTCTGATTGATGATTTTATTTCTCTTTTTTGTGTCTTTTTATCCCAAGGGAATGATTAAAAGCCAGAGAGAGAAGTTCTGCTGGCAGACCCTGATGGGATGCCCTTGCTGGAAGGGGCTGGGAGGCAGGAGGGTGCCCAGGGAGCCCAGCGCTCACAGCAGGACTGTGGGGCTCTGCCCCCCTCTCCCAGGTACTGCTCAGCCTCCTGAGAAGGCAGCACTTGGGGTGCAGCACCCCATGGCCCTTCTCAGGCTGTGCCACAGCTTCAAGCACTCCAGCAGCACAGCTGAACCCCAGTTTTAGGCAGAGGAGCTGATTTCCATGGCTTTCTGCCTGCAGAAGCCTCAGCCTGCCCTAGAGCTACTTACAGAGCTCCCCAAGACCCACTGGTGAATGCATCCACCCTGGCAGTCCCTTAAAGAAGACTTATCCTGTGAACCCATTGCTGAAGTTTCACTTGCAATTAAGATTTGTGCAGGAGTGGAGGCCTTTATGATTTCTATTCGTGGCATGTCTTAGAAGCCGCCAAATTAAAATCATTAAGGAGCTGATAGCTCCCATAATCGCAAGCATCATTCTGTATTAGCTGGAGGGAGCAGCGTGACTCACTGGCTAACACAAGTAGATCTCTTCATAAAATAGGAAAACTTCTAACCAAAGAATTTCCTGAGTCATGAATTACTTTGGAGAAAGTACTAATTTCGAACAAATTACTTATATAATTTGTGCTGTCAATACAAAAACTTTCTCCCAAGTAAGTTAAGAGCCTTTTTGCCGTGTACCGCTCTGAATTACCCTCCTGCCTGACCCACAGTGCCTCAATGCATGATTCAAAAAGAAAAATTTCCTCTGAGGAGTGAGTCACAGCTCTCTACTGTCCTTCAGGTTAAACCACAGTTCCCTTTACTTTCCACAGCGTACACGTTTTAAGAGCTGATGAGTTCAACAACCAGTATGTTGATCCATTTGCCCAGAGGAATCCTAAAACAAATATTAAAATCATAGAATCATAGAATGGTTAGAGTTGGAAGGGACCTTAAAGTTCCAACCCCTCTGCCCTGGGCAGGGACACCTCCCACCAGACCAGGTTGCTCCAAGTCCCATCCAACCTGGCCTTGAACCCTTCCAGGGATGGGGCAGCCACAGCTTCTCTGGGCAACCTGTTCCAGGGTCTCACCATCCTCACCTGCCCCCTACGTGGCTCTGTTTCTCTGTGGGAGAATGATCTGTCACTTGAGGGAGAAAACCCAGGAGGATAAAGAGCTAGTGCAGGTTTAAACAGGATTTTTCAGGGCTTCCGAGGTCAGAAAAATAAAATGGAAAGGTGGAAATAATTGCAGCATGCACTAAGGGGTTGGCTTGTCTCACAGGGTTCATTTCATGAAGACTACAGTTCTAAAATGGGGTAGTTTTACTCTAGGAAGAGGCTGCAACACGCAGCCAGCCAGGTAACCAATTTAATGGAAGTGGTGACAGGTCACAGCCCTGCAGGAGAGCAGCTAAGCCACTGTCAAGCCCACTGCAGCTGCAGAAAGAGCTCCATTTAGTTACAGGCTCCGTCCAATTTGGAGAATTTACCTTAAGACTAAAATTAATAAGTGGTCTGACTGGATGTAGTGACTCTCTAACCTCAGGACTGCCTAGACCAAGGTTTAATACCAACCTCAGATCTCTCATTCGAAAGATTTATTCTAACACAGGGGATTTTTAATGTAGGCTGTGAAATGAAATACCCAGCGTGCGCCACCAGAATTTCAATACCTTCTCTTGCTTCCCATAGGGCTCCGTATTAAAGAAAGTATGTTTTTAATGCTCTGGAGTCTACCTGCTTCCTCCTTAGCAGTACGTGAGTGCACAGCCGTGAACTGGGAGGGACGCAACCCAAACATGAGAAGGTTAAATCCTCCACTTCTGCAATGGGGCAGGAGTGGGACTGGGCCCCAGGTGTGGGACAGGGAGGGCACCCAGGTGGCCCCATGGCCCCTCGCCCGCCCAGCACCCACAGCAGCACCCATAGCAGGACCCAATGCTGGAAATCATGGAGAAAGGTGAGTGGCTGGAACGGTTCTGGTGGGGACCTTGGTCTTGGAAAATGCCTGAGAAGGGGGAAGAGAAATGCAAACCCTGCCAACATGGCCAGGAGCACCCTGGTAGGACAGTGGCCAAAGGTACGTACATATATGTACGCCAATAAAGACGGCGAGCAGCTCTTGTTGGAGCCCTCTTGCTATCAGATACCTGTCAGGACTAGCTTAAATTGTTGAAATCATTTGAAAGACAGGTGCTGGGTTTTTTTCTGCTACGATGCGTTGCCCTTGAATTGGAATTCAATGTGAAAGAGAGCAAAGCCCCTGTTGGGTTGCTGAAGAGCACTGCTGTAACTCGAGGAAGAGAAAATTATAAATGGATTAACAAAGCTGTTCTTAAAAGTGAGGTGAATCCTAGATCTGTTACAAGTGTGAAGAAGCCAGAAGTAAAAGCAGTCTGTGTGAAACAAAGAATTATAAAAAGGGGAAAAAAGGTCTCTCAAAGTACAGGACAAGTGAGAGCACTGATGAGCAAGCAAGTGAAATTAAAGCCCCAGGTTGTTGCACACACAACCTGAAAGACAGAGGGCACGTTTTCTGAACAATCTGCCCCATCAGACTACCAGTAACTGGAGCCACGGGAAAGTCAAGCACTTCAGCCGCACATCACCAACACTCTGCTCCCTGCATGTTCAGCTAAAATGTTATTTTTTTCCTTTATATGACTTTTTTTTCACCTTTCCCAGGAGGGATGCGAGAAATTCTGTGATTCTGCCTGCCCTGATTGAAAGCAGGGTAGTAGCTTGGGTCTCTCATTCCTACAGCTGGTGCCGTGCTGTCAGCAATGCTGTTTCCTTCATCGCTTTCCTTGAAGAAGGAATGGCCTCGTTAAAGAGAGGCGAGTGGCTTGTGCGTCTCAGGCGCAGTGAGCCAGATGCTCCATATCAACCCTGAATGTCAGGCTTACCCTAATACAATCAGAATTACTGGAGAGCAAATGCCTGGGGAGTTCCTGAAGAACCACGGCTTGTGGAGTGATTCCACGGAAAACTCAAGAGAAATCTGAAGCAGCAGAATAATCAAAAGATTTAGTGATAAGGTACAAATTGATTCCTCTAGCCCTGCTGACAGACCCTGACTCCAGCAGCTACCACTGCAAATTCCCTCTTGTGACACCTTTATGCAACGGACGTGCCTATTAAAAGAAAGCAGAGACTTGGTAAAAAATACCAACAGACCAGGAAAAAGCCACAAATTGATATTTTAGGAACGGAAAGAGAAAAACATATGCTAATATTTGCTTGAGCTCCACAATTTCCATATAATATGCAGTTTACTTCCCACAACTTAAGGAAACTTCATCACCATGAAAAAATCTAGATTAATATTTGCAATAGTAGTAATAAAAGCCTTAAGGCAATGCTAAAATTAGTCTTTTTCAGATTACTTTCGTGTTGGGTTTTTTTTGTAGCTTAAAATGTTTGGTTAAGCCTACACTTCAAAAACCAAGAACCAAATGCAACAAACCACCTGGAGCTGCATGATGGCAGGGACTACACGTCAAGACTTGTAGCTTTGCACTGTCTATGCTGCTTCCAGAGGCTACATCCAAGTTAAAAATACCCTCCTGGTGTCACTTCATATCAGCTTCCTTTTTAAAAACATCCCTGCTCACGGGGTGTACGGAAGATGTACAAACTCCCCAAAGAGGGGGTGGCCTGAGGAAAGCAGAGGAAAGCTCATACAGAAACCCAAATTTGCCCCGTGAAAGCGACAGCACAAGAGCAAAACAAAGCAGCCACCCTTTGGGAAGTCACATCCAAAGCAGGGAGAGAAAACACTTTGGGAAAGCAGCGGAATTGGTCCCCATCACAGCGCTCTCGCTGTCTGCAGTTACCAGTATCGCCGCTGGAATGCCAAGCTCCGTGTGGGATGAGCCAGCCATAAGGATGGATATGGATTTTGCACACAGGCACAATTACAGCTCTCAAAACCAAGAGAGGCATCGGCACGTGGCTCACAGAAAGTCAATGAGCAGCAAAAATTTTCATAACATGAAACCTGAGCAAGACACGTATTTCAGGCCCATAGGTACATGCTAAGGACTAGATGTCACTCTGCATCTCGAACCTGTAACGGTGTGTCACTCAGCAGTCACTCAGGGACCACGATGGGCTGCACCCATTTCCTCTGGCCCCATTCCTTAAGCACCAGGGGGTTGGCCAAGCTTATACCCTGGCCCTGAAGCCCGTCAGTCCCTTCTGCACAGCACTGCTTTTGTCTGCAGTCCTTACTTGCCACAACAGGGCTGTTGGCAGCATTCCTTGGCATTTCTGGTTATTGAACGTTTTTAAAGTGCTTTTGATTTGAAGCCATTTCCTAACACCCAAACCAGGACTGGTGACCCCAAGGCAGCCTGGAGCAGTGGTGCAGGGCTGGGGCACCCCAGATCCTCTTCACTGCGTGTGTCTGACAGAGAATTTTCTTGTTTTTCTGTCTTTTGATTTGGGTTTCACAAACTCAGCAGTTTAAATTTAGCCCTCCTGCAGTTCGTAGTGGAGCTGCACGATTTATCACAACATGGCAGTCAGGACATTTTTTCCTCCATCTGCTTTGGTGGAGATGTCTTCCCTGCACTGTGACTGTGGAGTGGGCACCAGCTGCCTGTGCTATCACTGAAATAATTTGCCAAGTGTTCAAACAGAATTCAGAATAGCCCACAAGAGCCCTTGGGCTCCCTGTGCTCTCCTCAAAGCCATAGTGGCTATAACTGCTGTTGGGAGAGACCAGCTGGACCGTGCCAGTGCTGGCCATGTTCTCCAGGCTTGCAGAGCGCATGGGGTTTCTAGGCTAAGCTGAGTCTGGCTCTCCAGGATCCTGGAATGAGGGAAATCCCAGGAAACATCAATATAGCTGCAAATTCCAGTGCTATACACTAATGCTGTGCTCCAATGTCTCCTACTTCACCTGGACAAGGAATCACAGCCACACAGGAACAGGAGTCTGACTCAATGCACACGAACAGCTCGCTACGGAATTACCAGGACTTTTACATATATCCAAAATGATTTAGAAACATAGAATCATTCAGGTTGGAAAAGACCCCTGGGATCATCGAGTCCAACCATCAGCCCCACTCTACAACATTCTCCCTTACATCAGATCCCCCAACACCACATCTCAACCACTCTGAAACACACTCAGTGATGGGGACTCCACCACCTCCCTGGGCAGCCCATTCCAGTGTCTGACCACTCTTTCAATTTATTTCAATTCTGCTGACCAGCATACAACCAAACATCAATTCTGAATTTGCTGCTCTGTTAATGAACGACCAAAGGGAGCACTATTTCATCTCAGAAGCAAATTTATATAGCTTTATAAAATTATTTATGCTTCAAATTATCCCAAGTGTATGGAGAGACCATCAGAAAGCAGCAGCGCTAATGCTCTGGTCTAGCTTTGCAAACATCACAGTTACTGTCTAATTTTAAGATTCTTCCATACTGAATATTCAGTGTCCCACCTTCCTACCTCACTGAGAGCTCAGTGGTCCAGCTCTTGCAGCATAGCCCTTAGTGGCACTCCACTGCTGCTCAGCAGTACGGCTTAACCTTCTGCCTGGCTTATCCACAGTCCCCTGAGGCACTTCAGATCACACACTCCTAAGACCTCCACAGCCACAGTGTGAGTATTTGAGGCTCCCGTGAAGTCCAGCCCCTGCCTGGCTACTGACCCCCATTACAGCAGCCACTTTTTCCCTTGCCAGCATCACCACAAGATGAAGCCTTGTAGCTCCTCCTAAGACGTACTAGGACAAGGAGACTTTCATGCATCTTTTGATAGGGTTCTCTCTCAGGGCTTATCAGGCACGTTCTTATCTATGTTGACTTGGTCTCTTCCAGTCTAATTACAACACATTGTATAAGACAGTTTCATAAAGATCTTAGCTTCAGTTGGAAATTCATATTCTCAGTATCCCTAACAAAAAATATATATATATAAGAAAACTGGGATCAGCTATACCTGCCACTACGTGTATGAGTGTATGAATGAGCAAAGGGCTTCTTCATTCCCCACACCAGCAGACTAGCAGTCACAAGAAGCACCACATACGAAGGCTTGAATTTTCTGTGCCCTGCTCCCAGAGGAATTATGTGCCCAGTTCCTTAATGCTAAGGCTACCCAAGCACCTCTTTCCTTTTGAAAAATCCTGCCTTCATTTTGGTACAAATAGAAAATGTAGCTGCTAGCAAATACGGGACTCATTGTCTGAACACCAAGGAGTGAGAAACGTTGAAGGTTTTGCCAAGAACATGAGAATACAGAGACACTACAAATACCTCACTGCTGAGAGCTATTAGGGACCCAGCAGAGAAGGCTGGTGAAGTCCCAATGCTTGAAAAGCTATTGTAGGGGGAGAAACGCTCAGGGGAACATCACAATGGAAAATAAGAGGACAAACTAAAGCATGAAACCTTTTGACTAAGCTTCCAAGGCCAAAATTCACAATCTCAGACTTCAAGCAATTCTTTGTAACTACTGTAACACCAGTGAAATAATATGATAATCGGTTGCTAAACCAATACAGGATTGTTCTTACTCACAGGAACTTTATCCACTGGTTGAGTAATTGGAAGTGTTGGGAAGAATATTAATGAATTTCAGTCTTGCGCAAATGAATCCCCCCCCAGCTTCACAATGAAAACTTCTTTAGTGATACTTCTTCACTGATGCAACCTGAGATTTCAGAGACCCACGCACAGAGCACAGGCATCACACCAGGTAATTAGATGACCCATCATTGCAACAAACAGAAGAAAACATTCACAGACTAAGAATCTCTCTCCTGCTAATGCAACGAACAACTGATTTCACTGAAATCAGAACTGATTCACAAAATAACAGAGACACCAAAAAAGAAGGGGCTAAATCTGAAATAAATAACTGAAGCAGCTCCCTTTCACCACAACTGTTTGGCGTGTAATAGTGTCCTGTATCATCACAATTGCTGGATTAATTGAGATCCAGATCTGGCAGTTGTGCATACAAAGAAAGAAGCTTTGGGTTGGTTTTTTTTTTCCTAATTTAGGAAACAGAGACTATAATGAAAATTATTCAAAGAAGCACAAAAGAAACAGCAACCACAAAAAGTGCTGTGATACATTCTACCTGATGAATGCATTTTTGTTACCACAAAAAGGAAAATTCTGTTTATTCACTGCAAAAAAAAATAACAGAGATTACATAATCATGGAATGGTCAGAGTTGGAAGGGACCTCTAGAGATCCTCCAGTCCAACTCCCCTGCTAAAGCAGGGTTGCCCAGAGCACATCCCTCAGGGCTGCATCCAGGTGAGGCTTGAAGGTCTCCAGAGAAGGGGACTCCACACCCTCCCTGGGCAGCCTCTACCAGGGCTCTGACACCCTCACCCCAAAGAAGCTTGTCCTCATCTTTGAATGGAACATCCCATGTTTCAGCTTGTGCCTGTTACCCCTCGTCCTGTCACTAGGAACCACTGAGAAAAGTCTTGCTCCATCCTCCTTTAACCCACCCTTCAGATACTTGTGAGCATGAATGAGGTCTCCCCTCAGCCTCCTCCTCTCCAGGCTAAAGAGTCCCAGCTCTCTCAGCCTTTCCTCATCAGGGAGATGTTCCAATCCCTCCAGCATATTTGTTGCCCTACGCTGGACTCTCTCTGGCAGTTCCCTGTCTCTCTTGAACTGGGGAGCCCAGCACTGGAGGCAGTATTCCAGCTGTGGCCTCACCAGTACAGAGCAGATGGAGAGAATGACCTCCCTTGACCTACTGGTCACACTCTTCCCTATACAGCCCAGGATTCCATTGGCCCTCTTGGCCACAGGGCCATGCTGGCTCATGGCTGGTTTACCGTCTACCAGGACCCCCAGATCCTTCTCCTCAGAAGTGCTTTCCAGCAGGTCCACCCCTAACCTATATTCGTGCCTGGAATTCTTCCTCCCCAGACGCAGGACCCTACGCTTGTTCTTGTTGAACCTCATTGGGTTCTTCTCTGCCCAGCTCTCCAGCCTGTCCAGGTCACACTGGATGGTGGCACAGCCCTCTAGAGTGTCAGCCAGCCCTCCCAGTTTGGTATCATCAATGAGCTTGCTTGTTTGTGTATTGAAACAAAGGGTGAGAATTTCGCTGGCAGAGTCTGCAAATGGAACAGCAGAGGTCTGGGGGAAAGTATGCAGAGAGGGGAAGGATTATTTCCACAGAGGACACCATAACTGCATTCACTCCGAATTCCCAGATAACATAGGTCAGGGTGGGAGAGGATTCCAGTTGAAAGAATTTCTTTTTCCATTTCAAATCAATGATTATAAAACCTGAGCTTTTCACACATTTCAGGGGGTATTTCCGATAGCTCAGTTTATCTTTGTATCAAAAGTCAGTAAAACACACTGAGAGGGCATAATCCTGGATGCAGAGGAGTCACCCTGATGTTTGCATTCCCCAGCAAGCCTTACTGGCTACGGCACCTCCATAAACCACCTCACAGCGGGCAGAACCCTGGACTGGGCAGTGGTGGGAGTGGGCATGTTAAAATTAAACTTCTCCATTAGCACATCATTACAGAAGAGGCTTTCCCTATAGAAAAAAAGCAAGAAGCAATCCAGCTGGCAGCATTGGCTCACATGCCATGGTCAGTTAGGGACAATCATGTGGGTGAACAGGCTACAAAACATTCTCCAATGAACTGAAAAATAGAAGGCAACAATATTTGCAGCAAAAGGTAGTATCTTGTGGTAGACTACATGAAATAATCAATCTAAAAAAGACAGGGAATTTGAATTGCTCCAGCCTCCAGGTTTTGCCTTGCTGGCTGGTGACACTGGTTGGTCTAATAACACACAAGATCCCTCTTTTGAAACCTTGCCATCATGGATCATCTTAGGCAGTAGAAGCTGCTTTTTGACTGTTTGGTGTTACGATTGTCCGGGATGTTAAATTCTGTTCTCTTCTTATTTTACAGGGAGTAATAAAAACAGCTTATTTAGTCTATAGATTTTTTTTTCCAGAACAGAAGTTGAATTTTTCATTATATTTCATCAGTTGCTATGGTGTATGTGCAGCAAAACGTAGTGTTTACTGACTGGACTCACTTTCCCTCCCCTTCTACACACACAGGGTCAGCAGCAGAGGTGAGCAACTCTGACCAAACCAGAAGGGCAGCGATTTGGGTTCACTCAGAGCAGGAAGAAAGAAGGCTTTAACTTAAGCCCTAGGAAAAGGGGCTTAAGTCTTGAAAAAGTTTGCGTACCTCAGATGCTGTACTGATAAATCAATAAAGCTCAGTGCAGGCATGTCTGGCTGCGCTGAGCCTGGCAGTGTCCTCCTCGTGGAGCAGAGAAAAAGGATGGATCCTTCTGGATTATCAGGTAAAGCATCACCTGGAGAAAACAGACTCCTGTGGCAACCTTTAGTAATGATCCTTTTCAGCCACCATCAATCTTTACAGCTCATTAACTGAATTCAGTGTTTAGCTGATAGTGTGCTGGGTGAGCCTGTGGGCAACACAATCCTTTGTCATATGTTCTTTAACTCCACAGAAGCTTGACCATAAAAACAGGGCACTACAGCAGGCAGGCAGATAACCCCTGTGACTGCACTCCTCGTGCGACTGATGTTAGGAGACGGAATGGGAGATGAAGGGAAAGAGCAAAGGAACTGATGAAAGCAAAGAAAGGTGATTCTGCCAGCAAACTAGCACCAAAAGAGTATTTGATGCTGTCTGTTAGCTGTGGTGGTGTTCCTCTAGTGACAAAGGAACCACACACTCCCTAGCCTGAATCTTCCATTAAAGCTCAAAAAGCAGAGGGAGCCTCTGCTCTAACACAGTTGTTATACAGGGTAAAATTCAATGGCAGTTGTCAGAACTGAAAAGTTTCAGGCAGACTGGCTGGTACGCACCGTCTGAGCCTTTCACTAGGGCGTGGGTCCTCCCAACAAGCTGACGTTGATGGGAAGTGACTGGGAGAGCTGATTCTGGGATCTGGGGGGGCCATGCATGCACCCTACCATGTCATACTGTGTGTCTCAATACATATGAGTCAAAGGCTCAGCTGTGCTGAAAGCATTGCTAGGGTAGTGAAGCAGGACCAGGCTCTGCGGATGCCGATAAGAAATATTTACATGTGAAACCTTTTCCCAAACGCAGCACGCAGATACCTGGGGGCTGCACCACCTACACCCACAACACAAATGTAGGTGGTGATAGTTTTTAACTCATCGGGAAAAAATGAATTTGTGAATGAAATGGGAACTTCCATGGAATGGCTCTGTCTTCTGTAACTTCTCATAGCTACAAGCACAACACACCAATCACCAATTTTCATATCAGTAGATGGGAATTCCTCTTTGCTTTTCTTTGCTTTCTATACCAGGCAGAAATTTTCTAGAAGGAAAAAATATTCAGAAACCTTTCCAAACTATTTCTTGTTTTAACCTCGTGGTAGGAAAAGAGCCAGCTACTTCCAGTCCTCTATGGCAGAATATTAGAGGTAAAACCTTCCAAAACACCACCATGCACTGTCAAAAGCACATGGGGCTCTTGATGTCCAGGCATTTTACAAAAGAAAGGGTACCCCTCCATAAGCCACCCGGGCTTCTCTGGCAGATGCAATTCCCAAACCTCTTCAATCACGGCCCCTTGCTGCTGCTGCTGCTGCCCCCTCCCTCCATAGAGCAGCAGCCTCTCAGGGAGGTATCACCTGCAGCCTCTTATTCTGCCTTGCTTCTAACCAACCTTCCCACCACGATGTACTTGCAGAGCACACATGTGATGCTCAGCATCCCCTCTTCTATAGCCAACTCCATGTAGAAGAAATTAAGGAACAAATCCCATTGCACTTAGCCCTGTAGTTTCCTCAGTACTAACTAATGTGGCTCGAGAACAAGACTTTCAATTTAAAAAAAAAAAAAAAAAAGAAAACAGAAAACACCCTACAAGAATAAAATATAAGAGAAAACCCTACTATAGTTTCCTAAAGTTATTCAAATTTGTAAAAGTCGTCAAAGGGTGACCCAACACACTCCTGTTTGAGGAGGTCTGATGCACAATCTTTGCACAACAGAAAAATTCTCCTCTGTTTTGTAACTGAAGGGAAAAAAATAGTAATTTTTATGGTGTGAGAGCAGGAAGAGGAAAGATGAACCCTGGCTGCACAGAGCTGAATATAAAAAACCCTAACACATCTCATCCTTCCCACACAAGGTTAACCCCACTGCAGGTGTCTGTCCTTCCTTAGCCTGAGATTTCATTAAATACTTTTCCGCTGAAGCAGTCTTTTTCGTTTTAATGAACATGGTGTGCTGAAATAAACTTATTGCTGCATAAAGATGATGTAGCTCAAAGTGAAATTAGGAGAGCATCCTTAAGGATGTGTTCAAGGCCTATAAATGCTAATACTGTATATTCCACAGAACTCTGCTTGCTAAACTTCTCTATGAATATTCCAGGCATGATTTCTATTACAGCCACATTTCCCCCCTCAATCGCTGGATTTCATTTCACTATGAATAAGTAACTATCCAGGGATTTTTGGCAGCTTAGTGTTGTTCTAACCCGTTGGTCTTGTAATTAGCTCCAAATGTTGTTTTCGTGAAGCCGTGTTCTCCTTGATGTATCCTAAAGTCCCCAGCTATCTTCTATACTTAGCCTATTATATAAATGCTCGGGAACATTAATATATAAATAGCATTAAAATTGCAAAAAGCTGCTGCCTGGATGTCTTCCACGTATATATTTGAAAAGGGAAGGTTTTTTTAAATGTTCTACACCTGAGGAGGCACCAAATCTCTATCTTCTGGAATGTATTTGTAGCTCGGTATCCAAACAAGCTGGGGTTTGCTCCACAAGTCTTTCAGGCAGGGTGGCTCGAGACCGTGGAGCTCATGGCATAAACAACGATCAAATCTTGCATAACTGGGCTCTTCCCGAGAGACAGGCTTTACACTCGTAGTATCACCTTTTTTAGTTCACATCCTGTTTTACCACATAAATAACCTGCTGATATAAGGATACCAGCAGAAAACAGATACTGATGCTGGGACTGACGCATCTGAGGGTATGACTTCCTCCTCGGAATGGAAACAGAAGCCCCAAATGCTGAGCCAGATGCCGGGAGAAGCTATTCACAGAGCGAGCCTTGACCACCACCCAAATTCATCAGGAGAGTTCTTCAGTCCAGTGATCCATACTGAACCTTTCCGTATTCTTTTTATATATTTATATATCCAGAGTTATACATATGTGTGTATGAATTTTCCAGACCATATCAGCATGAAATACCATTTTGTCCAGAAGGGAGAGCTAATGATTACTGAGTTCCCACTCTGGCTTTTGTCTTTATTGCCACCTTATTAGGTGACACCAGGCAAAGCGTCTTAATCCAGTCCTGTGACCTCTCTCCGTGAAATCATATAAAAATGATCATTTATGGACTAATTAAGGTAAGTTTCAGGAGTGCAGCCCTGAACTTTACCACCGGAATGGCCCCTACAACCCAAGAGAGACCAGAAAACTGCATCCTCCTAGATTGTGGCAGGAGGTTACCCCCATGGTTACAACAGTCACTGAAGAGCTTTCTTCATGACTTAATCCAGTGTGGCAGGAATAGGGAAAAGCTCTATATCAGTTATATCAGGTTTACAGCTTCATTCGGATTTTCCTTTCAAAAAGGCCAGGAATAAACCTGCGTGAATGAGTTTATTTTATAGCAAGAAAAACTCCAGCATCCCTTGGGGTGATTGCTGGACCAAGGGTGCTGAGTCGGCAGAAAGCCCATCGCAGTCCCTGCCACTGGAGTGTGCAACGTGCTGACACTCAACACAAGCTGGTTGACTGCTCTCCTTCCATTTGGAAGTTGCCTGAAGTCACCAGAAAGTTGTTAGACCTCTTTTAATTTGTAAACCTATTGATGAGCGCTTAATGTTAATGAAATGTTACTGCTGAGTAATTCCAGCAGATGAAACTCAGTTCATTCCTTGTGCATCTCATTTATTTAGTGCTAAATGTTTGCCCTTATTTTCTTTATACACAGAAAAGTCAGATTTGGATAAAAACTTTGCATCTCAAGACAATTCTTTAGAAATTCAAGCAAATTCCTATGTAAATACTTGACTTTGCCTTTCACATAAAACTCTGCTCAGGGGCATATATCTTGTTCAAGATGGAAGTGGATGGTGTAGGCTGCTCCAGGTGCTTACAAACTCATAAAACCCACGATGAAGGGGACAGTTTTTATCTCCACCAAACTATTCTAGTAAGTGCAGTAATGGCAGTGAGCAGCTGAAAGAGATCTTACACAATTCCACAGGCAGGGGAAGGTCTGGCTGATGGATGAGCTGAAAGACTTCCAAGTTGTCATGGCTTAGCTCCAGCCAGAAGCTAGAACCACGCAGCCGCTCGCTCACCCCCCACAGTTGTGATGGGGGAGAGAATCAGGAGAGGAAAAGTGAGGAAAAACTCATGGGTTGGGATAAAGACAGTTTAACAGGTAAAGCAAAAGCCACACATGCAAGCAAAGCAACACAAGGAATTAATTCACCACTTCCTATCACAAGCAGGTGTTCACCCATCCCCAGGAAAGCTGGCTCCATCACTTGGGAACGCAAACGCCATCACTCCGAAAGTCCCCCTGCTTCCTTCTTCCCCCAGCTTTATCTACTGAGCATGATGCCATATGGCATGGAACAGCCCTTCGGCCAGTTGGGGTCAGCTGTTCCAGCTATGTCCCCTTCCCAACTTCTTGTGCCCCCCAACCCACCACTGGTGAGACGGTGTGAGGAGCAGAAAAAGCCTCGAGCGCTCAGCACCAACTAAACCCACCACTGGGCGCTGTCATGCTATTCCCACCCCAAATCCAAAACACAGCACCACACCAGATGCAAAAAAAAAAACCCCATAATTCCATCCCAACTGAAACCATGACACAACAAGAGGCAGACATTGAGGCAGAACATTTCTTCACCACAAAGCATAAGAAATGGAAATAACACATAGTAAAGCGATCTGTGTCTTTCGTTTTTTCTCACGTTGGCCAAGCCCGTGCCTTGGAGAGCTGGGACACCTTGCAGCAGGCAAAGGCTTGGGGGACACCCAGTCACTCAGCCACTGCTAGGATGGAGCAATGTGGCTGATTCCAGAGGTGTTCTTTGGAAGGTTAGAGAAACTTTAAGCTCAGGCAGCAGCTGAAATGAAATCAATTATCATTCTGGAAAAAAAAAGATAGTGGGAGGGTGGACACAGAGAGCCTGTGCTGGGAGTGCTCCACACTCTGCAGGGGAGAATTTCACTTTTTTACTATTTCTCACGTTCAATAAATGTGCAGAAAACTAAGCTGACAGACAAAAATCAAATTGGTTCCTCTCTAAGATTCCTTTCAAATTCTTCTAAACGCCAATACCGTAGTTATCAGCTTTTCTATTTGGTGTGCCTGTGGAATCAAAATAAGGCTTTCTGCAAGTTTTCATTGTTGTTCTTAGCTTTTCCCTTTGTTGTGAATGTTTCTGCATGGAAGGTAACAAGTCATAGTGCTGCAGAGAAAGCAGGTAACAGCCAGTCATTCTCTGCAGGCAAAACAGAGAGCTTTAGCATAGAGAATGAAAGAAAATACAGAGAGAGGAGGTATTGCACTTGCAATCCTCTCACCTTTAATCCCCCAGTGAACTTCAACCGACATTCGGTACCAGTTTGTCAATGCTTTGCTTTTAGGGTTGACTGCTAAATTATTACATTTATCTGATGCCTACCAACTATCAATTAACACTTGGAGACTAGATTAAATGATACGCCTTAATTTCTCTGTTGTCTTTTTCTAGGTAACGTGCCTCCAGAGATCTGGAACCCCTCCCACTTAGAATGAATAACATCCCTCATCTCTGCTCTTGCCACACCACACATGGGGATGGACGTTTTGGCAACACATTTGTATTCATTCAGATTGTCACAACTGCATTCTGCAGCTGAGACAGCCCGAGGTGCATGATTTATGGCCCTGTCCTTTAAAACACGATCAACTTTGTAAAATCAATCAGTGGAATCTACTACGGCAGATTAAACAAGGGAGGCTTTTCTCAAAGCAGGCTGTACTAGCATTTTCTTATTTCATGTTTCGCTACCGGTAAAGCAATTCTGAAAAGTCTCTGTGATGAGCACTACCTGGCAATAGCTCATCTGTTTGCCAAACTAACTTCAAGGTAACGTCCACAGGGTTAATTATGGAGTCAGTAAGTATAAAACCAGCAAATATAAGATGACATACGTCATGTAAATATAAATCACTCAGGCACTCCACTGCATCACGGATTAAATCTTTGTAATGAATTATTCATGAAGTGTCTGGGGGGGCAGGAGCAGTCCGTTAGCGCTGCTGCCTGACACTGCCCACTACAGCGTCCTCTGTCATTTTAACTTAAAACTTTATCGAATTTGAAAAAATATTTCAGACTTTTTTTTTTTTTTTTGAAACTTGGACAGAGCAACTCAGCTGGTTTTGGAGGTGAAGCTGCAGAAAATCACCTGCTTTTTCTTTTATTAAAATAACTGGACAATCTTTTTGGCCGCTCCCCCATGGCTTTTCCTTCCCCTTGGCTGCTGATGTGTTTCTCCCCACCAGACTTACATTTCCAGGATTTACAGCCAGGATTAGAGGTTAATTTCATAAAGAAAGCTTTCATTCTGGCTTCACTACGCTTTGAGTGCTTAACTTGGCAATACCTGTGTTCTTTGATGGGAAGTACCTGTCTGCATACAATGGAAGATCAACATGAAACCAGTGTCTCTGCTAGAAGAACCATCACGTAAGAGGGAACATAAATCACACTTTTTATTTAGCTATTACAGCTAAAGCACAGCTCACAATAATAAAGGAAGAGCATTTTCCCATTAAAACCAAGGATAAGCAAGAACTGAAAGGTTGCTGAGTCAGCTGTGTGGAGCATACACACAGACTGTCCCTACTTCAGACAAACCACATCCAGTCTGTCAAGACCAAGCTTTACACGCTGCAGACTGACTCAGTGGAAATGCCACAGGAATCTCTTTATAGATACTGTTAGTCTCAAAAAGGGACTGTTTGGGAAAACCGTTGTGAATGCTTACCTTCAGTATTCATGGGGTTTTGCATTTGGAAACGCACCTGCTGTGTGCCCTTTCCTTGACAGAAGGAAGGAACACATAAATATGCATCACTTCATCCCCAGTAAGATAAACACACAGCTTTATGGTGCCAGGGAAAAGGTAGAAATTTCATCTCCCTTACTCCCTTTGCATTTTTATGACAGATACTGTTGGATTTCCTTGGCAGGGTTCCTGTGAGCACAAGCACAAGGAGCATCCCATGAGATGCAGCGTGAGGGCCGACCCTCGTGCTGAGCGCCCAGAGCGTGCTGGGGAACCACAGGCTGCGCTGCTGTGCCCACAACCAGTCTGCCCAACAAGCCCAGGTGGCTTTAGACATTCTTAGTGGACTTGGGTGAGGTACTGGAGTCAAAATCCATCTCTGAAAAAGGCACTGTACTTTCAGGCACCCCAAGGGGGAAATGCTCTTCTGAACTTCTGTGCCTGCAGCCATGGGACAGCTGCGTGGCTGTGTCTCTCTCCACTGCCCGGGGTGAGCTATCAGTTGAACACAATTAAATGTGGCTCTAGGAACCACGATAAAGCAAAGCGTACACACAGCAAGCACCAAGGTAAGCTACATGAATAACCATTGTAAAGGCCCACATTTACTAACAGTCACAACCTAGTTACTCTTTGTATTTGGCTTCACAAACCACAGGAAGTGTTCAAAATCCCGTTCTTTTCCACACCACCACCCAATCACGATCCATCCAGTGGCATGCAAGTGCCTGGCAAGCAGGGATCATATCTGAGGGAAAAAGGGCATTGCTGAGGGTGTGTGTGAATATCTCCTTCCTCTTCAGAACACAAACAAGTAGAGCTGCCCCTTCTCGCCCTGGAAGAGGCCAGGAACAGCCTGGCTGTGACAAGGGGCTGCACCACAGCCCCCCTGCCTTCCCGGCCCACAGAAAGAAACTACTCCAGGCTTCTCCAGTGTTGTCAAAACAGCTAGCAAATAAACAACTAATAAGGAGGAGTGGAAGAAACACTGCTGAACAGCAGATTGCAGAACTGTGAATGAGATTCACGGCTGTGTTACTCACAGTCGTCTTACTCTGTCTTCAATATTTTAATTCAATGGCATAAACACGGTTTTATTCGTTGCAAAAAGCCATTTGGGGGATGCTGAATTATTTATTGTTTGAAGCGGCCAAACAAACTGCTTGTCAAAACACATTTTGAAACAGAATCTCAAGTAAGGAAGCACAGTGTAAAAGGCACAGGGTGTACCCTCCACATTTTGAACTCCTCTCTGAAAAACTGGGTGAGCGAGGTGCCTTTGGACATGTAACTCCCAGGTGCTGGGTTTTCTCATAGCAGGCATGTGACTGAACACTTTGCAGAGCTCCCAGCTTCCCCCATCCCATCTCAAGCAACGAAGGCTCCCCAGCATCCCCTATACCCTCCCAATAAGACACACCTGAAGCCTCTCCTGAAACCAAAGGCAAGTTTTTCTGCTTGGCCCATCCCCAGCCTCTGCCTTTGCAGAAGCAATGGAGTATCTTAAACGCTGCTTGACTGGGTCTGGGAGATCTGGCTTTGCAGAGGAGCTGCCTGAATCTTTTTCAGTGTGTTAGACTCAAACACTAATTCTGATCAGTTCTCCTACCAGAGGCTTTCACACACACTCAGGGAAGGGGCTGCCCATTCCCAGGCTGCTTGTGGGGCACAGGAGCTGTGGCCAATGTGCCAGCTACTGGAGTCCCTCACCAAAGGAGCAGGACACCAGGCTGTGGTTGGAGATGGGGCAGAGATGGACCACGTGGCCGGACCAGAGCACAGCTTCATCAGGACATGGCATTGCTGGTGGGCACTGGTTATCTCCAGAAAATACCCAGCCAAAGTGCAGCCCCAGCTAAGCCCTTGCTGATATGTACCACACACCTCCAAAATGCAGGCAACTCAGAGAAAATCACTTTAGTTGTCTCAAATCTTGTTACAGAGACTGACATAAACCACATTGAATTCTTACTACTCACTGTGGCCTTGAACAAAATGACTGTAACACAGACTAATGCAAAATCAAAGCAAAACGAACAAGCAAACAACTCTGGTGGCATTTTGCATCAACTATGCCAGAACATACACTCTAACTTCTTAACCTCACCAAATTTGATTAACACACTCTTGCTTACAACTGAAGCTGGAGATAGCCCTCGAAGGACCGGTAAGTTCACACATGCACTGTGTATTTATCTGGTTCTTCCACCGAGCTCAGAGCCCTGCGGTGCCAGAAACACCAGAGCAGAGATGTTGGCTGCATGTAGTTCTTCAGACAATTTCTGAGTGTCTTAAAGGCACACTCCATGCAACGTCATAATACTCAGCAACCGTCCCCAGCTGCATTATAGAGAGCAAATGGACGGGGGAATACTTGACAGCAACCTGGATCAGTCATAGAAACTGTCCTTTTTTATTTGCTTAGAAACCTTATGCAACTTTGCAGTACTGTATATGCTTGTATCGCTAATATTTGTGGTTTATTATTCATGCATTCTATGTCTCTAGATGCTGAGATTTATGGTTTTAAAGATTTGAGAGAATGGACACCACTCACTGGCAGAGCACCTGCCCAGACAGCAGGATGGATGGTGGGAGACCTTCCCACAGGGCTCACACTGTGGGGGAAGGATGGAAATCTGCCCCTGGAGCACAAAACCAACAAAAACCCCACAGGCAGCTGCACTGGGGACGTCTGACAGAACAACTAAATATTGGGAAATCTGAAGTTTTGCCACATCTGCTCCCTGCAGATGCTCACACTCCCACGAGGCCAGGACATCCCCACTACGAGGGACCGTTTCTTGCATTCCCTGCTGCACGTTAGTACAGAATGGGAGGCCCATGATGCTCTTTAAGCAGCACTTAAATTCCACAGCCCTTTTCAAGCATTCATAGGGTACTACCCTTTTTAATATATATTGCAGGCCAACATCTATGACGCCATCCAAAATACCAAGAAACCTGGATATAAGATATCAGTCAAGCTTGCAAAACCACCCTAGGAAATTCCCAGGATCAGCACCAAATCTGTTACCAGCTTTTTCCTCCAAGAGCAGTTATTCTCCAAGCTTTCACATCTGTCATTTTAAATTTTATTTACAGTTATTGACAGGGCCATAAAAGAAACAGGAAGGTTTTAGCATGAAACTGATCCCCGCTGTTTTGAAGACTGGGCAGGTAGTTGAGACTTGATTAAACAACAGCTCTTATGTATTTTCCCATTTCCCTCTTGTTACCTAGCTAATGGTTAAAAAAAAAGGAAAAAAAAAAAAAGGAAATAAATAGAAATAGGAAAAGGTATTTCCCTCAATTTCATTATGAAATAATTTACTTTGCTGATGCAAAATGGTTATGTTGACTTTTCCTTTGTACCACAAGAGAATAAGAATAGGGGGAAAAGAGTTTCAGAGGTTTTTTAAGAACAGAAGATATTACGTCAAAACTGTTGTGCATGGAGATACAAAACTACAGAGCTCTCCATCCAGAAGCTTTCGCACCTAAGAAAGCATTAATCAAGAGGCAAAAGACCTGCAGGTATATTAAGAGGTATGTAAAATTGCAATTAAATTAGTGAAAACTATTTTCCTTCATCTCTTGCATACAGAAAGAAGCCATGATTTTGCAGAATCTGTATTTAGCTGGATGTAATGTTTTCTCTACAGACACAGCTTGCACACGAGAGGCTTTTTGGACCACCTGGCGTGAAAGTAAGAGCCGTGATTTAGCATTGCTTTTTGACAAGAAGAAAATGGTTTGCCAGTGTGGTCTCAATATCTCAGCTGTGTGCCTGTATCACCATTCATCATGAGATATGGCAGAAAGTACACGTGTTACGCCTTGGGGTCATTTTGATTGCAAATGCATTTTCTTCCAATTTGTTTCAGACTATTTTCTATTATCCACCAAGTTTTGGAATACCATTGGGTTCAATTATTATCCAAAAAAGAAATGGAGCTGGAGGTAGCGAGAGTGTGTGTTGAAGACTGTAATAATGTGGAAAACGTTCTGTTTGAACTCTCTAGACGAAAGGGCATTTTTCTGTAAGTATGAATATCAGGAATTGTGAGCTCTTCAGGAACAGTGGGAAACAGCGAGACAAAGAGCAGCCTAGGGTTGTTCTAGGAACATTTTAGAAATTTTGAGAGGAAAAACAAGCAATGCCTGTGCCTGGTTGAAAACCTGTTCATTTCCAAACCAGTTTGGAGAGAGGAGTTGGAGGAAGCTCTCCCATGTCTATGGGAGGAGGCCAGGCCAGTTGGGCTGTCTGGCCACACAAGCTCTTCTTGTAGGCCAGGCATGTCTAGAGGAGGAAATAAAATCAGAGAGCCAGTAGCAAGGACACGGTCCCAGAGAAGGGTGTTGCAGAGAGAAGGTCTGACCTTGACCTTGCCAAATGCTCCAGTCACTTGGCTAATGGCTTCAGGAGGGGGAGAAGTTACTGCCACCATGTGCCAAAGCACCTGCCTTTTTGCTCCAATATATTTGTTATAAGGGCTTGAAAACTAAATATTGTTTACAGGACTAATGAACAGTTCCAGCATTTTCAGTAAGCTGACAAAGACTATTCCCCTGCTCTGCCTATCCTCTGCTTCTCCTGCTTCCGAGCACTTCTGCTGCTTCTCTGCATGTATTGCCCTTGCTGTGGTGCAGAGCTGCTGTGAAGCACAATTCCTTAAAATTCCCCCCAGTTAATCCACATGGCACCGACCAAGAGTTTAGTCCATAGAGCAACTTTGCACTATAACAGAGTCAGTAAAAACTTCAGTCCCTGGTAGGTACCATAATTCTCCACAAAATATCTCCTGATCTTGGTAGCTCGTTACTCGTGCATCTCACTGGTTGCATAGCTGATGAATTTCAAAACAAAACCCAGCCCGTTTTGCATGGTGAGAGGATACTAGAATATCATCTCACAATGACACTGGACAAAAAAAGAAAAAAAAAAAATCCATTAGCATTAAATTATCTGCTCCCAGATAATTTCCCAGATGAATCACCAGAAAAGGCTCTGAAATGGTCTCTTGCTCTTTTTCTTTGCATAACATTTCATTGTACTCAAGACTTGAGGATGTGTAATTCATCAGGCTTTTATCTGCATCAGGGCATTGTTTTCGGCAGAGTCTCTGATTATGGGAGAAGTGCAAGGCCCAGTTTGCCAGTCTGGGGAATTAACCTGTAAACGGCAGAGCACAGGTCATGGCTCCCCGAAAACAAAGCTCAGAGAGGCCACCCACCGCTCTCGCTCTTAAAAACCTGAGCCATCACAGTAATCACAGTGATTGTTATCATAGGAGTTGGACTTTTGGCTGCTGTACTCTTCTCCCCTGTCCCCGAAACCCTGCACCAGCACTCCTGCCCCACAGTTCCCAGACACCCTCCCAGCCCTCCCCAGGCAGGTCCCACTGAAAGCTTGGTGACTGCCGGGGAGGACTGCTCTGTCCTCTTGCCCCCAGCAGCCTCTGAAAGAGAAGACAGAGAAGAAAGCCAGACCTCAGCCAGTGCTCCCCATAGCATATCTGCTGTCATACTGGGGTGAGGTCTATTGCACCGATAACCTCATCAGCCCAAGACTGCCAGTGGCAGCTGGTTGAGTGAAAGGGGACAGTACCTCATGCATCACTGCTTTGCAAGCAACAGCAAGAGGCCTGGAGGTACTGGAGTCCAAGTCAACCTCCTTAATACCTTGCAGCGCTTCCTGCCCCTGTCCCCAAAGCCACACTGAGATGCCACTGCCTACGGAGATGGCTCTCCCCTCCCAGCCCACCCACCGCTCTCAGAGACACCTCCCAAAAAGCGCAACCCTTTGCCAAAACAGCCCTGTGTCCTTTTGTGACTGGCAGCAAGGAATTAAGAAAACAAGGTCTTACCCTCCACAGACAGGCACGAAAATAATTAAAGGGAATAACTGCCATGACAGCGAGCTCCACATCACGCAAGAGAACGGGGCTAATTATAATCTCCAAGGCAATGCTGAGCACTGGTTGCTAAACACACTGTGTGAAATTCCAGCTGCCTCCTCACAAACAGACATAAACACACAAAATCATTTGCTCCGAGCACATGCGTGCGGTTGTTTTCCTATTCAGGGTAGTAAGTTGTTACAAAGCTTACGTTTTTTGGTTTCCTGAAAAATTTGGCCAATTGAATAGTTTGTGACAGAAGGAAGTAACAAAACCCATAACAAAACCTAGAGCTAAATAGAGAGTTGTTAAAGAAAAAAAGATTTGTGCAATTCATTAGCTCTAGTGTTCTTGCATCTAATGTGATTTTGGGTGAAGTGACACAGTGACAACTATTAAAAAGGACTTATCAGACATTTTTTGCAGTGTCCAAACCGTGCTGCCTGGCCTCCACGCAGACACCGCAGCCAGGCAGACCCACAGTGCCACCAGGGCAGCTCAGCCCCAGCCTCAGCCTCAACCAGCCCAACACTGGGAACCTGGTGGCAGGAATTCGGGACTCCGACCGTGGCTCACAGCCCCTACACCTGCGGCCACCGAGCGCTGGGTGGCTTGCTGCACGCTTTATCCCCACGTATTGCCAGGGCCATCTGGCACCAGCTCCCGCACTCCTGTTTCTGTGCAGTTATAAATGGATCCGAGACCTGTCAGGCTGCCAAGTGAACCATCATTATCATTCAAGATATCATTTAGCACATACTCCACATGGCAGTCAATTGCCTGCGTTATAATCACCTCATAAAACTGTGACTCCACAGATAAAATATCCCTGCGAGACAGTCTTTACCTGTTACATTAAACTTACAGATATTTAAAATGTCAGATAATCTTTCATCTGGATTGCACTGCTGTCTAATACAGTCAATCAGCCAGCTCCACAAGCAGGTTTTGGTTCTCGGGAAAGAGGCAGGAGGAAGCAGCTTTTCTGCATTTGCTCACAAATGTCCCATTTGTCTTCGGATGCGAGAAACTAATTTTGCTGTGTGTAACCCTGAGTCCTTTGGATATTACACTGCTAACTTTCAAAGATCATCTTTCAAAGACCAGGTAGCTTGTCATGGTGCAAAATACTCTCTTTTATCTTACCTACGCTTTTAGTATTGTTTGGTAACCTTAATTTAAGTAAAATTATGCTACAAAGATATATTAATTGTCTTTATGCTTTTGGTTTTTTTTTTTTTTAAAAGTGTTTTTCACTGTTAGCATTTAGACTACCAGAATTACTAGGGTAGTAAGCTGAGGAGTCTGGTTTATTATCTACACTGGCTTCCAGAGAGGACAAAGAAACTTCCATTTCCCTTTTCTCAAAGGCAAGACGATGGAGCACTAAAGGCGATGAGAGGTGAGGCTCAGCCTCCTCCAGATCCCCTCTTTCTGCAGCCAGGACTGCTGCTCTCTCCAGCCTCTTCTGGAATAAATGCACCCACATTTGCACCAACACCCAGGTTTCTCTCTACTCTCACACAGCGCAGCCAGCAGAGCCACGAGGAGCAGAACTGGCTGCAGCTTCACCCAGAGGCCCCAGCTCTGTGTCAAAAGTCTCTTTCTACGTTACAGGCACTTGCTGTACTGGATTTCTTACTTAGCTCCATAGCCTGCTGGTACAAGCAACACACTGCAAGCCACGCTCCCAGCACATACCAGCATTCATGCAAACACTCCTACGGTTCTTAGGGACGCTGTGGCCCCAGCGAGGTCCCCCCATGCAATGCTGTGCCCAGGCCTCCCTCTGCTTACTGGGCAGGGTCACCGCTTTCAGCTTTGCTGATCTCACCAAGCCCACACAGCAACTGCAAACCTTCCCTTCCCTGTGTTCAGGGCTTTTACCCAACTCCCCAGGTCAGTAGCCAGGACTAAATGAACCATTCTAAACTGAAGCCTAGTGAAAGCCTGTGTGACAGTGCAGAAGTAGCCCTCAGCACTCGTCATCACAACATGCCGCAGTGCCACTTCCTTTGCCATGTTCAAGTAGAGAAGATACTCCAAGCAGCAAGAAAAACGGGTTCAGAAGCAATACTGATACTTGTATGAATTCAGCTCTATTCCTGGAATGCAGCATATTGCAAACCCCCCACACTGCGCTCCGAAAGCAGCAGCACCGTCCCCTACCAGAGCCAAAGCCACCTATTCCCCGGACACCGTCAGGAGAGAGCAGCTGAGGCCAGTTTTTAACTGTTGAGTGCTCAGTGCTCAGCAAGGTGCTGAGTGTACCTGCAGCACACCTGGGGTCTCACCAACACCCAGGGATGACTCCCAGGTACAACAAAGCTTCTGCTGTCACACCCTGCTCCCCTGGTGCTCATCAGGCATTTCATTTATATTCCCCAGAAACGATAGCAGAAGTCATCTCCGCCTCTTCTGTGTAACTCAGTTTACTGATAATTGCATTTATTGCTACCATGCTGTTGTTTACACGTCTCTGTTATTAGATTGCTTTGTGGGGAGCTGGTTTAATACAACATTCAGCACCTGGGTTTATGTTACTCTGCATGAGCATCAAAAGGCCAACCCAAGAGATGCATCGTACACTTTTGTCCAGGTTCTTTTTCCCAATTCCCAGAAATGCTTAATCAAGTTAACATCTCACCGAGGCACCTCCCCATCAGCTCATAGGGTTTTTTGTGTTTCTTTCATCATGCAAAGCATTCCACACTGGCTGCAATGCTGTTATGAAAATACAGTGTCGTGGAACTGGACAAGGAAAAGAATTCACAGGGCGAGTCTCGGTTTGAGACGTACAGGATGCAATGGCAGAGGACGTGGGGAAACCACGCATGATGGAGCACTAAAGCAGAAACTGTGCTTAGAACGAGAGCTGGAGTTGGGCAGGGTGATCTTCTATCACCAAATTTCCCCTAAAGCCAATGAAACCCAAGGGCGTTTAAAGAACTACATTAATTACAGTGTGCACACATTCAGGACTGGTGCTCATGAATGAAACTGCTCTGTGTGGGAGCAACAGCAATTTGCAAAGCACCTTGTCATTATAATGTCTCCAGCTCATTTTGCAGGTGGTGGGGGCTCAGCAAAGCTTGATGAGCATCTGCCCCATGCCAGGCTGTGCCCAAGGTCCCACCATGCAACTCTCAACAAGGCAGGTCAGCGGCATTATTTCCAACAGAAATAACAGGATTTGTTGTCCTTAAAAAAAAAAAAAAAAGAAAAAACCCAACCTCAGAATTAAGAATTTCACGTGCTATGGTCACAGCAGACCAGTGCAAGAGAATATAATTTCTGGGAGGACAACTACTAAGTACCTGCAGCAGGGTCACAGTCAGTTTGAGGGGACCAATCTCAAGCAATGTGCTTCTAGCTCCCTTTCCTTCAGTTCTCTACAGCAAGATTATGAGTAGTGCCGACATTCACACACTGTACCACCTCAGAGCATCATCCTCATCTACTTGTTATGAAAAATAACATTTTTTCTGTATGCCATAACAAAAAAAATGCATCAGTGACAGTTTTCCTCCTCCTCTTTTCTTCCCAGCATGAGTCAGCACTATTAGAGACCTGCCCACTTCAAGTGCTAAAATTGACTTCATATTGCCCATTGGCAAGGTACCTGGGAAGCTCCAATGCCTTCAAGAGAAGTCACCAAACACAAGGATTTCACTCTTAATTTTTTTAAATGCTCTGAAAATAAGCTGGTGTATAAGCATGATCCAGCCTTTACAGCATTTCAGCTCTCAGACACAAATTAGCAGTTCTGGCCTCTCTACCCTGCTTTCCACAGGCATTGCTGACACACACCTCCCCCCCGCCAGTCTCCCAGCCATCCCCACCTTCTACATGGTGGTCTTGGCCAGACTCAGCCCAGCAACCCGGCAATACAACCAGCCACCAAACCTCTTAGCTCTTTGTTCGCATCTTCTTAGCTCTCATCTGTTCTGCTTGACACACAGGTCTCCATAGAAAGCTTCCTGCTCCATCTCTCCCTCTATTTGAGCAGATGGCTCCTGTGAAGCACAGCGGGGCCAGCTACAAAAATCATCATCACGAGTGTCATGGGATAAGCAGCTGGAGTCCCAGTCCATCCTGATTTGCACTGCAGTGATGTGCTGCAGTGCTTCGCCTTCCCGAGCCCTAACGAGGCAACAAATGGCTTTTAGCTTCTCAGAAAGCGGTCCAGCCTCTGAACACACTACTGTGAGCTGCACCATTACCTACAGGACCCTGTTACACTCCCTTCTTGTATAAAACCTTGCATAAATCCTCCATTAACACAAGGGGAGCCCAACAGAGGGAAGCAACTCCAGAGTGGCTGGAGGAGAGGTCCTCCCACACATTCATCCCATGGATCTTGGGAGAGCAGATCGCAAAGAGCGACCACAGCTCACTGGTGGGGTGGGGAGCAGAAAAGGCCTTGACTCTGTGCAAGCCCACCTCAGGGATAACTAAAACATCCCTGCACTATCAACACTGTTTTCAGCACCAATCCAACACATAGCCCCATGCTAGCTACTGTGAAGAAAATTAACTCTACCCTAGCCAAAACTAGCGCAATGCCACAAAAAATCCTCTTAAGTTACGGAGACATTTCTCAAGATGATTTATTCATGACAGTGGGACTATGTTGCTTAGTAAGTTCATTTCAAAAGGGGTGAATTCTCCAAATGCAAAAAATACTACCAGTGACTGCTTCCCTTGCCAACAAAACTAAAGTCTAAAGAAAAAGGTAAAATACTCCAATTAAGAAGAGGAAGTATATTTAAAAATGAGCTCATTGCTGAGATCTGCACCATAAGAGAGATGTTTAAGTCACAGAAGCACAGGGTTGAGAGAGTGGGCTTTTTCCTGGGACTGCAGCAATACTGGCACCCACATGTTAACTCCCAACCATGGACTCAGTGCTCAGCACTGGAAGAAAAAGTCATGCTTGGGCATTTGGATTCGGTAAGGAGACATTACTATTAGGTAGGACAAACCTTACTGCAGCCGCTGCTAGGTACTTCAGCAGATGCTCTATAACAGACTTTATTCTTCTTGAGGCTCAGTTCCCACTTTGTCTTGCATGTGTTAATAGAATGGAAAGAAAAGTTATCTCTTTTATATCTCTGTCTTGAGAGGTACATGACAGTAGAATCAACACAATAAAATAATAAGACTTCTTATGAAAAGGGTTAAAATTAAATACATCTTGCACAATGTCAATGGGAGATTCCAGGTATGGACCACCCAGCTCCCACAGCTCAGTTACAAACGAGCTCACTAACTTCAGCGTCCCCACTAGGCAAACCACCTCAGAGAGGCAGAAGCTAACAGATATATTATTGCTTATTCAAATATTTAAGTATTGACACTATTAAGGCCCCTGGTAGAGTCTTCATTTAATTGGTAACGTTTTCCCCAAGGGACACATGGACTGGAGGCATTTATCCAGTCCATTTCTGTAGCAGAGTTTTCTTTGTTCCCCTGCATCATTAAGCAAGGACGGAGAGCAGGGATAAACTGCTCTTAATACCTGCTGTATTGGCTACAGAGAAGTCATTGTCAGCTAAAATAATTGGCAACTGCCACTATTCTTGCTGGTGAGCTCTTTCTCCAGAATGTTTTAATCTTGCAGTGGTCCTTGGCACACACCACAAAGCTCTTGTCCTGGCTTTTCACTTGGGATAGTTCTAATTATTATTATGCTTATTTATAGCGTTCCTGAAGGAAGATATGTACAGTCTGTAATAGCAATGTACCAAGGAAGCTATTGTAAAGTGCTATAAAGTAGATTGGATCTTTGTGATAACCCTAATTTTTGGCAGAGAGTGGACATAGAACTAACTTCACCGGACTTCACTGCCAAAGTTCCCAGGACATGGAATGGAGACAGCAACCTTGGGCCACCAGCCCCAGTTGTGAGAGCAGCCTGAAGGCTACCAAGCCCCACACAGGGGACAGCCCAAGCCCATCTCAGGTGGAAGATCAGGATGCAAAATTGTCTCATCTCCCCAGCAATAACACAGCCAGAGACAAAATCCATCAGGTCTCTGAATCACCCTTTAGGCTTTGTGCTAGAGAGAAGCCAGTAAAAGCCTCCCCGAGAAATGATTTATTCCTTTTGTGGTCTCTCCATCCTTGACAGGGAACTCAGTTTTACACAGTGCCAGACTGTCACCTTAGACCAGAAAAATATTAAGCACAAGGGCAGAATCAAGTCCTTGAGCCATTTCCAAACACCTTCAATGTGCAAGACATCCATAAATACTCGAGTTTATCCAGGAAACATATGTGAAGAGGAGGAGAGTCTGACCCCACCAGATTATTTCTTGCATATGCTTCCACTCAGGCTCAAACACTTGCAACTCACCCGTTTTGTAATTAATCAGTGAAACGTTAAAGCTCACTTCAGGACTTCAATGTTTAGGGTAAGCCTCTGAATATAAAAGAGAGGATGTGCTTCCCAGTTGCTTTGCAGATGAATCTCGCTTTGATGGAGGTTTGAGGACACTCTCCATCCAAGGGACCCCAGCACAATCCTTGCTCACCAGCTAACTGCAATTCCCCTCATCAGTAAGGTTTGGATCCTTAAATTTGAGTGCTGTAGCCCAGTGACAGCCTCAGATAATTGGCTTGTCAAGGCAAAGATAGGAGCCGGGCTCTGGTGGGCACGACCTGTGGCTTCCGAACGTCCCCCTGAGGGTTTAGGTCCCTCTGCCCCACTCTGCCTGCACCACTTTGGAGATCACAAAAGAAAGTCAAGATGCTCCTTCCCTAAAATGAAATTCGACATAAATAGCTATCTGGGTCTTTGTCAGCAGCTCCTTGCTTCCTTCTGCCCAGGGGCAAAGCCATAAATAAGTTTTGTGCTCTCAGGAAATGTGACAGTTATTATTCAATAACTGAATTATAGGCTCATTCTTGGAAAGGAATAACAGCAGGCAGGGAAGGCAAAAGGAGGGAAAGGAAGGCAGCATTTTACTTCACAGGAACTGAAACACCTCAAAGAAATATTAAATCCGTGAAAGGAAACACTGGTGAATACTTTGTACTTCAGCAACTTTCTCTCATTTTGGTATTACTGCTTTCAATTTTTAAAGGTGTTTGTGATGTACAGAATACAGAATAGCAAACACATTAAAAATGCATTTCCCTGTCACATTGTATCTTTATAATGTGCTAGTAATTGTGGAAGCAGGGAAGGCTGGGATCCAGTGGGAGTGCAGGCACCTACCAGGGCCGTGTCCCATCACTGCCTGCAGCCACCAAACTCCAAAGCAAAAACTTGCACTTCAAATACAAAACTTCAAGGTAGGGAGCAGGGAGCTCATCCAACTTTTTATTGTAACAGAAAGGGCGTAGGAGGAGACCCCTGTGCTGTCCGTGAGATGAGATGTCCAGAAATGCCTGTCGGCTGGAGGGATGAGCTCTAAAAGTTGAAGCTTTGTCCTTGAAAGACAGACACAGACGGGAGAGGAGCTGACTGCCATCATGGCACACAAATACATGGGTTTCTCAGTTCAAACTTTTGCCAGAACGTATCCAGGGAAAAGGAGTCCTGGGTTTGGTAACAGCTGGTCAGCCCAGAGCAGAGTGACGGCCATAGGAGGGAGATGGTCCCACACATCCACACACTCACTGTCTGCCCCACGCTAGGTCTCTGGTTCTGTGTACACTCACCAGAAGCCACTGATTCACTCTGTGTCTGCAGGATTTGACGTGTTTAGGTTCATTCATCACGAAAATTCTGCTCCGTGTTTACATGTCCCATGGAGGAACACCACAACCTTACACCGTTATAATCACCTCCTGAGCCTGCCCGCATCAGCCTCCAACACGCTCAGCAAAGCCTCTGCTTCTCCAGGTGCCTGAGCCAGATTTCCCAGTTCCACCAACATCTCCTGGACAATTGAAGCCCACCTGTGGTGCAAGGGACCTGGGAGCACAAACATCTGCACCCCATCTCCCACCGGCCCCCAGTCACATGGAGATTTGCGTCACCAGTTAACGATTCAATGGCACAGGGGCTAAGACCACACACTACCGGAAACATTCCTTTTGCAGAAACATTAAGTAGTGGGTTGTTGATGCCCCAAAGCAAGGGCTTGCCCTGGGAGCCCTTTACTGATGGCACCTCCACCCCAACGTGCAGTAGGGCCCCAAGCTGGCAGCGTGTGCCCAGGGAGGGAACAACGCCATGTCTGAACGCCCAAGGAAGGTGTTATGCCATACACTCCTCTTCCACTTCCCATTAACAAGACAGTTCATGGTTTCTACAGCATCTCTGTAATAAGTCAAGCTGTTTGGAAAGAAATGGGCCATGCTAAAGCTCTTATTACCCATAGAAAGAAATGATCCAGCATCAATGACATGGATAGCAAATTTCCTTAGGCACAGAAAATGATCATTGCTTTAGATCAGGGAATAGCAACAGATCTAAAACTACCCAATATTATTACTTGTGAGGTGATCATTATGGGGAGAAGGTCTAATAAGGCTCTGCAGACAGTAATGAGGAGGTACACAGCTCTTGAGCTAAACAGACTCATTTAGACCAAACAGCCTCACAGAGAAAGTAGGGAATGAAAGGTGTTGCTAAGTTATGAGGAGTACTGCCCTATTACTGCATGCTAATTAGCAATTTGGAATGGCAGTGTATCAAATGGTATCAAACAATGCTTTTTTTCTTCCATCAAAGGCTGTCCCTTTTCAAAATCAGAGGCTTTCCAATAATTGGAAACCTAGTACCTTTCTCTTTTTTCCAGTTTTTCGCCTCCCCATTAATTTTGTGGGTTTCATTTAGGTCTTCCCTATTTGGAGGAGTTTTTTTTTAAATCCTTTGTAATTGCTTTTGGAAACAGCAGAGCCTAAGGCATGATTTGCAGCCCTCTTCGATTGAAAGGAAAAAAAAAAAAAAAAAAGGACAAAACGGAAAAATAAGGGAGGAAAAATGAGAACAATAACTACCTAAAAATAAGGCAGGAAAAAACCATCACAATTTACCTCCGATTCTGTCAGAGGTTTTAGCCCAGTCTATAAGGTGTAGTGCACAGAAGGACAGGGAAACTGTCCTGCGTAAGCCAGATGAATATTGTGTTCGGTCACCACTCATAATGTATACGGTGACATACCCAAAGTGCACTTGCACAAGGGACCACCATGGAGATGCAGGGGCTGCATCTTAGCCCCAACTTTGGTGATGTTTTGAGCTGTCTGGTTTGTCCTCCTTAACCTTTTAAAATTTCTTTTTAAAAATAAAACAATGGTAACTTCTGCAGAGCTAGGCATGCCAATTTTATGGCAACATGTAAATGACCGAAAGCACAAGTATTGTTCATGCCACTGCTGTCCCTTGCCCTGCAGTGTCTGGTGGCATAAGGAGTCCTCGCTGCTCTGGAGATGGTGGCACCAACGCCACCGCTAAGCCTCCCGGTAAAGGAACCCCAACATCCCACCAGACCCCTATCAGGAGCCTTGCACTGGTGCTCTCATCATAGAGAAGCTGAAACAAAACCAGGGCATCTTTAAGGTTCTTCCATGCAATTTTCTAAAGGTATTAGGGGTACAGGAACCAAGTTCCAATTCCCAGAGCTCGCCAGAGAGACTCAAACTCCTAAATCCTCACAGCCCTTCTGAAAAGAGACTTAATAACATGTTTGTGAAGGGATTTAACCTACCTAAAGCCACAGCTGGGTAACTCCATACCCCCAAAACAGAGGTATTCACCTAGGCCTGGGGGCAGGGCTTTCCCCTTCCACATGTATTTTCCTATGATTTTGCCAAGTGCATTTTCAGGCTTGACTAAATCTCCCCTTGTCGTCGTGAAAAGCAAGAAGTAGGATCCTTTTAGCTCAGAAAACTCACTGATTGTTCTACGCTTTTCAGATGGGAAAGTAACTAAAAGAACAGTAGTGCCTGAGTCATGTGGAAGCATTCTGAAGTGACAAGAGACATTTCAAGCATTTCCAGGTGCCTCTTCCCTGAGCGGCACCTTCTCCCTCCATCACTGCTGCCAGCCCAGCTGACTCTGCAAAAGACTGACTGCTTTTAGTCTGCTACTCCCAGACTAGAGGTGGAAGTTACAGACATTGAACCCCTCTTCAGCACTCCCTGTCCTACTGTACCTCCAGAGTACAGGAGGATCCAGCTCCTCCAAGACAGTATCCCTCAAGAGCAGCTCTCACTCCCCTGGGACACCCAGAGCCCTCCCTGCAGAGCTAGAAGAGGAGTCCAGCTCCCACATGCCATGTCTGCTCCCATCCACAGCAACTTGGGCAGGATCTGGGACCCTATTTCCATTCCTATGAATAACACTGAAGTGCTTCTAGTGGAAAAAGAGTGATTTATCAATGGTAACAGTAAAATTATTTTATCTACACAAGCCAGAGACAGCATATATCCATCAGGTGCATTTAGCCTGCTAGAAGAGATTAGAACGTTTTTGTTAGAAATAACATCTAGAGTGTTACAAAGTAGGAAACGACGTCTTGGATTGATCTGCCACGATAAGAAAAACGCTGTCCTCTTTATGTTTGCCTCCTTAAACTCTACTAATTTAGCAGAAATAGAGTTTCCCGGGCGGTCACAAAGTCAGTAATCAAGCCTTTGCTACCCTGGGTTCCTCCCAAAGCAGTGTGTAGCTGCAGAGCTTTGGAGAGGCTGCTCCTCCCAGAGCAGTGCGTAGCTGCAGACCTTCGGAGCGGCAGCGAGCACGCTCTGTACACACTTACAGTTCCAAGATAAATTCCAATACTAAAAAAGTCACAACATCAGAAGAGAACTGCTTCCTTGGTCGCAAGGGAGATAAACTGGACGGGAGCAGGAGAGGCGTAAATCAACGCCATCGGTTTGACAGGGAGATTACAGACAGCAAATCCCGAGTTGCAGCACAGAGGCAAACAGAGTAGTGGCCAGGATAAAATAAGCAAAACAGCTTGGGAACTGAAATTCAATATATATATAGTTTTTTTTTTTTACAAGTTGAAATGAATTAACTTCATCTTCCTGAGGGATTGCAAATTGCTTTCATGCAGCTTTAGCACCCCCCCCCCTTCTAGAAAAGCCATCCCTTCCCAAGCCTGCTTTCTCTTCAAATGATGCTGCTAATCCAGTGCAACAGATTTTCTGCTGTAGTGTGCACATCCTCCAAAGGTATTGCTTTCAGCAAAAGAAAATATTAGTAACCTGACATGTTGGAAGAGTTTAAATATCTGATTAGTTTAGCTCTGAGCCTCATCCTCCTGATCTTCCACCCGCCTGAGACTGCAACTTCCAGGCCATGCTTGCTCAGCACACAGGAACCCGGTCGAGACAGACTCAAAACCTCCAGGGCCCCACGGCTCCTGCCCTCTCACAGGTCCCAGTCCTGCCATGGGCCCTTCCCTAGAGCAAATCACAGATGCTGGTCAGAAAGCAACCTATAGCTGAGGAATATATCAGCCTTCAAGCAGCTAAACACGGGAAGTCCTCAGCTACAGTCCAGTGGCCGACGCACAGCAGTAACGGAGTTCCGGCTAATGCCTATGCAGTCAAAATGACTGTAAAATCATTTTTCATAATAAAAATGAACTTCTGGGAAATTATTTTCTTTTCCAGGAACTGCATCTTCTCTTAAGGAAATTGCTTGAATAGGTATTTCTCAGCCAGCTCTCCTAAAGTGCTGTTATTCAATAACGCCTTGCTGAGGCTCTTTGCCCAGCTGCAAGGGGACCCTCTTTAAAATGAAATGTCAATCACATCTTCCATTTCCTAAATTCATTTCTTATATTTTAACTGGCTTCCAACAGCCCCCTTCCAGACACAGACTGCTGTGTTGCTCTTAGAAGCAGTTTCCTGCCCCTTCCATCAGCTGGAAGCTAATCAAGCAGAATGAAAACTATTTCAAAGGGAGGAAAAGTAACTACAAGCAAGAAGTAGACAAGCTCATAGTGTGTAACCTTCCATAGCAAATAGCAATTTACCTATCGAGGTGCACAGCTGTTTGGAAATATGCTAGTTCATCTGTCCTGAAGTATTATTTCAGGCCTGGGAAGAAGCTGAGGAGCTTGGTCTGGACCCTCCACGAGCTGAGGTGGCGGCACCAGGGCCAGGAGGGCTTGGGCATCTCTCAGCAGCAGCACTGTTGAATATTCCTATTGCTTTAGATGTTGAAATGCTTCTTCAGAGCTCTTAACTAAAATCTTTAAGGCAAGCGTGGGCTGTAAAAAGAGCAATTATTTTAACTATATTTGTAAGAGAAAGGAATTAATTGTAATGAGAAGCACTGGAGTAGAGATCGTACAAAGAGCAGGCAGTTTTGGCAGAATATACCTACACCTAAAGGGATTTCAGCAGTAAGACAGATAAGTGTGGGAGATTTGAGGGGTTTCAGCAAGTTTAAGGTGTCCAGGACAAATACCATGATGAAAACACAACCTAGGATTGGAGATACCCTTTTGGAGCCAGCTAATTCCATCACAGCAGCAAAGCACTCAAGGGAGCCAAGGAAGCCTGCCCCGGTGCTGCCCCACAGCGGGAACCACCATCTCCCACTCCCTCTGCTCGGCAAGGCACTCAGACCTGTACTATTTAATATATTCATCAATGACTTGGATGAGGGAAAAGAATGCACTNATATTGTGTCCAGTTCTGGGCCCCTCAGTTCAAGAAGGACAGGGAACTGCTGGAGAGGGTCCAGGGCAGGGCTACAAAGATGCTCAAGGGAGTGGAGCATCTCCCATATGAGGGAAGGCTGAGGGAGCTGGGTCTCTTCAGCTTGGAGAAGAGAGGATTGAGGGGTGACCTCATTAATGTTTATAAGTACATAAAGGGTGAGTGTCAGGAGGATGGAGCCAGGTTCTTCTCAGTGACAGCCTATGATAGGACAAGTTGGAACACAAGAGGTTCCACTGAAATATGAGGAAAAACTTCTTCACAGTGAGGGTAATAGAACACTGGAAAGGGCTGCCCAGAGAGGTTGCGGAGTCTCCTTCTCTGGAGACATTCCAAACCCATCTGGATGCGTTCCTGTGTGACCTGATCTCGGTGTTCCTGCTCTGGCAGGGGGATTGGACTCGATGATCTTTCAAGGTCCCTTCCAATCCCTGATATTCTGTGATTCTGTTTGGACCTGCCACATCAGTGAGATCAAAACATGTTTAAAAGCATTGCTGAAATGGGGCTTCATAGTACCCATGTGGCAACCACAGCCTCGAATTTCCTTTATCAATACATTTTGTAGGCAATAAGCAGCTTCTGCTGCCTCCTGAAGAAGAGTTTACAAATTGGGGCTGAAGAGAAAGACAACAATAATTCTGCACTGCAGCAACGCGCGAGTCTACTCTCCCCATGCAATCCAGGAGGCACTTAAGAGCCTTCTTTAGGATGAGAAAGGGATTTTTCGTTTCTGCTGCCAGGGTTGTGCTTAATTGGATCAGTACTGGATTCAGGCATGAAGCCGTGGTAACCTAGGGCTGAGAACTTGTGCTGTGGGGCACAACCACAGCCTCCTGCTACCCAGGAGGGTAGGGCCAGGAGGCCAGGCTGAAGGCCAGGCCCGGTGGAGATGGCCCAGTGACGCCCTTCAGAGAGGGATAACTTTCTCATGATTCTCCTCCAACATAAGCCCCATGGAACCCAAGCTCTCTGAAAATACCTGTTTCTGAAGGAGCTTTCAGGGATGAGCTTAACCAGGATATTCAACATGGAAGCACTTTCCTAGTGTTTGTGAGTCATCTGGGCTCTTTCTACTCAAGCAAGAGGAAGAGCAAGTGATTCATCTCCTATTAAAATAGGTGCCCAAGGGAGGTGAGATGGAGACTTGCATGGAGCTGCCTCTCTCTCTCCCAGGGAACACCAAGAGCAGCAGCCTCACTAGCCCAGACACAGCTCACAACTTCTACCTTGCTAATTTATGCAAGATGAATTATGCAGAATGAATTAACACAGCTCATCCTAACCTTTGCAAATTATTGTTGAACAGCATGGGGGACCAGGAATAAAATGAACTAACAAAGAACACGGCAATTAAAAATCCACCTATGTTTTAGAGGGAAGCTGGAAGAAGTTTAGCACAGACGTCCCTCTGGAGCTGCAAGTGATGGGTAGAGCCAGAAGGAAGAGAGGCAAAAGTCTTGGTTTTGACAGCATCTACTTCTGAAGCACCTGTATTTTGACTGCTTTTGAGTTAAACTCGTTGGAAGTGATCACACCTCAAGCTTCAGTAGAAAAATATGAAAATGAAGAGAGACAGGCTCAGAACCAAGGTTAATTTAAGTTGTGGCCCCGAGGTGCAAATTCTGTGGATATCTCTGAACTCCATTAATACTGCAAAATGCTTTTTTGCTCCTTGCTTTACTCCCATGAACTGGATTAACTCCTGGATTGGCATCACTAGGGCTGCTCCTGAATGACTTTAAAGATACTGCTCACCATCTTGACAGCTGCCCTGGGCCCTTGGCTGGGAGTTATGCAACAACAGGGCACATCCTGGGGCAAATCAAGCAGAACCAGATTCATACCCATCTTCCACGGCACAACTGCTTGCTCTGCCCACAGGCCTGCTCTGCAGCCTATAAATCTGAGCATTCACAGAATTTTAAGAGGTCTCAATTTCATCCCAACACAAAATTAATTTGACAGCTAAAACCCTTGTTGCTCTCCTTTCATACAGTCATTCCTGTGTTTTTAGATAGTGCGCCCTGACCCTCTCCCTCACAGCAGTATTGCCAAATTGCTAATTTAAAACCACACACAGTTGTTACTAATGGTACTAATTATTGTTGCTAATGGTAAAAGTAACAAGAAGATGATTAAAAAGTATACAGTACCCAGTGTTCCTTTGAATTGCCTTTAGGATACTGATTTGCATTCCTGTTTAGCATAGAAGGCACCAGAGTGAATAGTTATATTTTAATAGTGCTTATGCAAAATTTAATATGGGAAAACAAAAAGTGGGCAAGCCTTACACTGTCACTGAGGATGGGGTGAAATATTGGTCACATTGAACAACAACTGTGTTGGTGTTACAAGTGACCACACAGGTGGAATAAACAACAAATAAATGAAACAAATAGAAATTTAAGCTGTTACTTTCCAGGCTTAAGCTCAAACATTCAGATCGCTCCTCACCTTCCTTTCCTTCCCCTTCACCCCCACACTAACAGCTTACATCATCGGGCAATTTTATTCAGTAGATCTTGGTTTAATACTGAGTTAATGCAGTGCTATACAAGGAAAGATTCACAAACGGAAGGAGAGATCCCCTTCACCCTTTGCGATCGTTCTTGGGATCCAACCATGGCTTAGGATCCAATATAAATCAATAAGTTCTATTTGGCCACAACATTGAAAAAACTTAATGAAACAAAAACAAACCAACCCCTCAAAAACCCAAACTAATAAACCAGAGACTTTATTTCCTTGGTAAACAGAGGAAAGACAGTAACTGGCATAGCTTGGAAAGAACCCAGCTGTTTCATACTTTGCGCCATCACACCCTTGTGATGTTAACCCATAGAGGTGGCAACAAAAAAGACGGAACAACAGTATGAGTAAGGCAAAGTATGTATTTTGAAATCTCAGATGGTTGTGGTCTCAAACAGATCATTCTTATTTTCTAAATTCCAAGCAAGCCAAGGTAATTACCTGCAGCAGTGGGTAAGCAGGGAGCATAGTGCAGCGTGCTTGTGCTGGAAAATCAAACGAGGCATCTCCTTGGTCCCTGGAACACCAACTCCTCTGACTTGCCAGTATGTGCCAATGACTTGGCACAGATTTCATCAGAAAAACATTGTTAAACAAGAAACAATGATATTTCCCCCTCGATGACACAAATAATTTGACCTTTTAAGAGGTATTTGTGAATCAGGGTGGGGAGAACTCTTAGGTATTAGGGGGTATTTGTGGACAGACTGGAACTCTACTGAACCATCTAGTCTACTTTTTGAGGATGCCTTTAGGCAAACGGAAAGGAACAACCTTTACAAATGTCCTTTTAACATTAATTAATTCACAGAGAACTCTGCTTGGCGTGCCCTAATAAGAAGTGATCCAGATGAACTGAGTGTAACCCTCACGGTACAACCCAAACAGCCTGGCAGCACCGTTACCCCAGCACAGGACCAGAGGCGCAGTCGCTCCCCAAAGGTACAACTGGACACGCCGATAGTATCAAAGTAGCTCGCTCAAAGTGAACTTCAATCAACGTAGATTTTGGAAGGTTCTGGATGAATTTCCTTGCTTTGTCTGCTTCAGCTTGCATTGTATATCAAGCTGCTTCTCAATGCAACCCAACTGCTCCCCTATGGAAAGGGAGCCCAAGATCCTCCTCTGAGATAAAACAACTGTTAGAAACATGAGTTCGTATCTATGTTCAATTTTTTCTTCCTAAATTTGATTCCAGACCTCAAAAAATTAAATTAACAATCGTATTATTGCTGTATTTATTACCTCAGAAAGGTACAGTTTTGATGAAGTACATTCAATTCTTTTTAGACGCTACAAAGCAATTTAATTCATTATAAAGGATTTCAAACTGACAGTACCAGATCTAACATTATAATTCTCAGATTTGAAAAAGATAGATGACATCACTTGTCCCACACCAAATGTGCATACATTTTTGATTATTCCAAAGCCCCATGAATAGGGTAATTTGTAATCATTAAAAATTAAAGAGAATGCTGCTGAATGGAAAACAAGACGGGCAAATTTTGCTCTTGGCTCTATTGCTATTTCCCTGCAGCAGAGCTGGGACCGTTTTGTTGCAAAACAAGAGAAAAAGAAGGATCGTTGCCTCTCCGCACGGCAGACAACTGCTCAGAGCTGCTCTCTCCCCAAGAGAAACCACGGGGGCAAAGGATGTGTCAAACTCTGCTGGGGACCCGCTGCTGCGCAGGCTCCTGGACTCAAGCATGAAGACTGGGCACAGCTCTGCAAACCGCTCCGTGCTCGCTGGTGGCCTCCAGAGCCATCTCTCCTTTACCCTTTCCCTTCCACCTTACACTGGGCACAGGAGCAACTTTCAAAAGATGAAACAGAGCCACCAGTGTACAGGACATGTATGGGCTGTGGTCACTGAAGACGTTTATCCATCACAGATCCTTTATTGTTTCCAAGCAGATTTTTACTCAAGAGCAATTTAAGTGTCTGGAAGACAAATGCCATTTTCACAAGCATTCCTGGCAATATTTCATAAGAAGGCCATGGTTCTCCAATACATTTGATCAAAGTTTCTCCGTGCTTGTCCTCACAGCCTGCCTGTGCACAGGCTGCTGTCCCAGGAATTACCAACTTCATAAATTACATACGCCCTGGGAATAATTAGTTTTAAATTCTCTCTTTAGAGAACAGAACTGTGGCAAGGACCTGAAATCACAGTCATATTATCTAGCTATTTGTGAGGCTGTCCCAATAATGAAACACACATCCCTCTGGAAATAGCACCAGGCTCAAGAAAAAGCTTTTAACCGACATTTAAATGTCAAGCTACTATGTTAAATGTTATGGGCATTTCATTGCTCAGCCCAGGAGAAGCATGAATGCATCAAAAGCTCCTTAATAATCAACCACATTAAAAGTTGATGGGCTTTGACACCTAGGAAGACAACTACAGACGTCGTGTTTAACCAGGGATGTTGGATATCAACCTGATTAGCTGCATGAATGCAAACCCAAACACACCTTCAGTAGGCCACAGGGAGCCTATAAATATAATTATCTCAAGGATAATAAATTCATTCTCTCTGAAAAAGTCCGATTCCCAGAGTTATATTGATTCTTTTTGTTTTACTTACTGTGAACCTGCCCTTATCCTGCTGGTATCCTACTGGAGCCTTAAGGGCTAAAACTACGTGAAAACTTGCACTGTTCATCTTAAGAGAGAGAAGTAACTCGTTATGCACAGCCATGTGTTTGCCTAGAAGACCATCAGCAGTGCTAATTCATTTACAACCTCATTCATCTGAAATCATTCATTAGCCTTGTACATGTAATTCAAAAAGGGTACTAGCAATAATCTCTCTGAATTAAAGCAATACACTGCAGTCCAATAAATTCTTTAAAAGGTAGAAGAGGAATTGGTCACGCTTGACAAACCCAACAACGCATCTTTCAAGGCTGTAAAAACAGGCTAAATTAAGACTAGATAATAGATGTAAAGTGCCAAAGCCACCAAAGGAGTAATGAAAGATTCAGATCAATATTGCATATTCTCAAACCCATCTCCAGAGATTCTGCCGTGGCTGTTGGAGAGTGGAAAGCACGAAGTCATACACGTGGTATTTGCTTATGTTGCACAGTCATTTCAGGAGGTGTGTATAGTGTGTAAAATTTTAATTTTCATTAGTCTTAGTTGTGTTAACAAAACTACTGGCCAAAAATACAAATTTCTTGAGCTCACCAAGAACTAAGGTCTCTTCTTTGACTATAAGCAGGCTTTCAAACCACAGCCACTGGTGTGGAGATGGGGAATCGGTTCTGGAAAGGACAGACTGCGGCACTGATCTCTGCAGTCTCCCCCTTGGAGAAAGGCTACCGGTATCAGGGGAAATCACGGGGGGACAACCACATTCAGCAAGTTAGCACTCCTCTGACTACCCTCTGGTATGTTCTGCCCAGGTGGTTAGCACCTGAGAAATAATCCTGCTTCTTCACCCCATGCCTCTTTGGCTTGATGGCTGAAGTCAAAAAGGACAAGGAAACACACCAAGTTCCGCAGCCAGCCTAGACACTCCTTCCTGCAGGGCAGTGAAAGCAAACACCTTTCCTCCTTCCCCCTTCTCTGACACCTGCAGTCTCAACCAAGTCTATAGTCTTTCATTAAAAACATATTAAAAAATACCAACAACTGGGATGTTATCCGAGAAAGCAACCTGTTTTGGTTTTTTTCTTGCCCATCCCTAGAAGCACAACAAATAATCAAAATATAGAATACAATTAAGATATTTAATCTTCCCAATCTTCACTACTATGCAAAAGTAACTCCTTTCAAATTAATAAGAGCCATATATGCATATATTACAGGGTGAAGGACTATGTGAAGATTATATAGTGATTATAGAAGATTTGTCTGAAAAAGAGCTGAACTGTTATTAAGAATTATAAAAAGATGTAATAAACGACTTGGTACCCAGCAGTTGACAGTTCTCCCAGTAACATGTGATGCTCATCTCAGAAATGGCAGAAGTGCTGAATTTAAAACCTGCCTCCAGAATTGTCACTGATAAACGATCATATCACGATGAGCATTGAACCATGCGTCACCGAGGATGTGAACTCAATGCATTCTCTGCTCCTTTCAAGAACGGAATAACTAATTTCTATATATTGTATAGGATTGACAAGTTATAGGATAGCCTGTATAGCAGAAATCATTTGGCTCCTGGGACTCATTAAAATATCTTTGCATTATAACACAGCTGAATAGCAGCACAAGCCAAGAAATTTAGCAAATTTACCAAGGAGCTTCTGTCAATAGCAGGACTTGGCAGTTGTCACATTAACAGAGTTAATGAAAACTGTGGCTGGGGCAGAGAGAATCACATGGCTGCCATCAGCCATCATCTCAGTTTTGACAAGTGAGGCAGGATTATTATTTTGTACCTGTGCCCAAGTGGATAATTAAGCTGTAATTTTTATGATTACAAGCTGATATTACTGGGCAGAAATACCCAAAAGATTTATGTAATCCATGCATACACATCACTAGGTTTTTTATGTTCTTTCTTATTAAAATATCCTACATGGAAAGCTATTTGTGGTCACTTAGGTCGCTGCTATGAGCTCACCTACAAAGTCCCTGCAGTAACACTTGCAGCACTCTTTCAGACTTGCCCTGAGGCCTAACTTATGCCCTTGCTTTTTTTTAACCCAAGGAGCAAAAGAAATTGGTCCTGCCTCCTTCCCCCAAGGTTGTCAAACCCAGGGACACTAAAAGGATGCTTCAAACCATTCGCCAGCTGTGGACCAGTGTTGCTCCTGTGAGAAGATGGTAGGGGACACGCATTTCCCCTCTGCAGCAATAAGAACAAAGAGAGGAAGAAACTCAGGTATCCATCAGGGGTGCTTTTGCTGCGTTATGTATGAAAGGTTTGGAGGAAAAACGGGCTCAGCAGAACAATATTGCCCTCAGCCCTAATGGGTACAGCAGCTGGAATAAGAGGAGCGGGACCCTTGTGTCAACCAAGCTGTCGGGCATACATTTTTGTACAGAATAGGGCCAAAGTGGCATGTAAGCCTTTGACAGCATGACTGCTACCTTCCTGCTCTTAGCTGCCTTTCTATTAAAATTACCACATTACATCTGAAATCGGTGTAGCACAGAAATAGCTAACAGTGGGAGCTAAGGAGTTCCTTGCCTGCAGGATGCCATTCTATGTTTTGTGCAATAATTCACGCTCCTCTCTAAAATCTTGGTGGAGAACAGTATTTAAAGGAGACAACACAGACACACACACACACATCCCTTCTCGCTGCCTCTAAGACCCGTGATCTGTGCATGCCCCCCGCACCTGTACTGAGTGCAGAGCTCTTTGGGGCAGGAGCATACAGCATCCTTCCTCTGACCACATAATCCAGGTAGGAAGTGGGTATTTGCCAGACCTGATAAATTAATTCAGTAAAACTCAGAGATGCTCCTGTTAATAACAAGTTTCTTTTTCCCTTGGTCAGCCTAATTTTCATCACCATAATTTTCTTAATGCTTTTTAGTACTCTTAGGTCTTTTAGCAGGAAGAGGTTTGCTCTTAAATGGCAATTTGAGACTCAAACGTTCACAAACTGCCTTGTAGCGTGGCTATGTTGATGCCTTACATATGGACCATCTTTCGTTGGTTTATTCCACAACAATAAAATGACACTATGGTGATGCTTTATTGTTGGCTACTCTATTTATGATGATCCTCTTGTTACGGATAGCTCTGGCGCTGAATTACCACTGAGTATAGGAAATTTCTCATCTTTTAGAATGAGTGCCTTTGAATGGCATTGAAAAGTCCTGTTCAAAACACAAAAAAAAAGCTCAGCCCTTTTAAAAAAGGACAACCAATATTTCTCCTTTGTTCACTTATTCAGGACCAATTAATTCAGCACTAACATAGCTTGATAGAGTAAACCATCTAAAAAATTACAAAATTAAAAGAAACAGTTTGCTTAAGATTAGATTAGATATAGATATAGATATATAAACAAGATACAAAATAATCCTAGTATGGATTACATACTTACTTCCTGGTTTCTGAAAACTATGTATCATTGACCATAGAAACACAGCAGCAGTCACTGGTATTTCAGGCATGTAACTAGCTTACATTGAACTGGATTAGGTAACAACCTTCTGGATCCAGGCATTAAGGCTGTGATGTAGAGGAGTAACATTAAGCTGGTAATAAAACTTTTTGACTCTCGTGAAGCCACAATTTTGGTTAGATAAATGTGATAATTAATTATACCAACCACAGAATATCTATTGAAATTTTAGTATTTCAACAGAAAATTTTAATTAACAGTTAAAAAGCAACCCTAGCACTATAGGCATTCAAGCTTCAAATGCAAAGAGCACTTAGTTTCTGCTGAGGTCAACAATGCCAGAGTCCTGGCAGCAGCACTTGGAGCTATTAAAAATTTGACCATAAGTATCTTAAATTTTATATTCTTCTCAAATATCACTTAGGACTTTTTTGGTTTTTCCCTTCTAGCCTTATAACATGGTGATTGAAACAAATTGTAAATATCCTGTCCTGTGCATAGATGCAGCATTAAGAATTAAATACCTGTAATCAGAGCAGGAAAGGTATAGGTACTAAGGTATCTGGGTACGTCCTGCACTGTTTTTGTAGCCATAGTATCTTGTCCCTGGTTGAATTTTGCTTATTTCTATTGCCAGGAATGGGGAGGAAAAAATAGTGACTGCACAATGTGCTGTCTCTGTTAATCCAGTTATGTATTCATTGTTCCACATGCTGCACTATCAGTAATTTTCTAGTAACATGAGGCTGGAGCACGGTATGCAGGAGGAAACAGAAAAGCTCCCCACTGTGTATGTACCAGGTCACTGCCTGAGACATCTTTAACTGCACTGGGAAATATCAGGCTGTCAACATGGCTCTGCTCTCTGCCTAAGCTCCATTAGGTATATGGATGATATTATTGAAAAAGGGAAAGAATTGATTTTCACACTCTTTTCGTCTTAGCACCGTGTATGTTTCCTCCACCACCAGTCTGACCAGCTCACAGGCAGTGCTGTTCAGCTCCAGTGTTTCCCTACAATGTGAGAGGAGGGATGAGAAAAACTGGTCTGCTGAGGCTCAGCCCCTATTTTTTGGCCGTCTTGGAAATATCCAACTTTTCAGTCTTTAGCAGTTGCAAATGACCAGAAAGGAGAAGGAACTGGGGCCTGATTTCCTCTAGAAATGAGCCTTCTGGGAGATACCCCTCTCTGTGTGCCTTCCCGTCAACCCCTCTGTAATGTTCTGCATGTCCCAGCCTCAGACCAACCAACTTGATCTGCTGGTGGGGAAAACAGGGGGAGAGCTTCACGCACAGTTAAAATGCTACAGGTGCCATGAAAACAGGTAATATACAGCCAGTAGCCAGAGGAGAAACTTTCTACAAGTACCTCTACAAACAGCAATCGCGCCTCTCCCAAGCACCAGTTCCCACCTCACCACCAGCTTCTCCTCTGCGCTGGCTCTAGCCCTTGTGCAGGTGGAACCTGCCTTTCTTCAGGGATGTGCAGACACACAACCAAGCTAAGTTTTAATGCCAAACACCGTTATACAGAGGAGATGGGAAAAATTACAGCTGCTTTAGCTCCAAACTACAAATTATAGGGAGTACTGGAGGTAAATAACACTCATTTGTACTTAGGTTTTGGTTTTCAGTTAATTTCATTTAAATTTTTAAAGCACCCTGAGCTACACCGCAGAGTTAATGAATTTGGCATGAAAAGCTCAACTCAAAGCACACATCTCTGCTTCAGCCTGATCAATGGTGATGGTGCTCCTCAGAGGCCAGAGCCTTCTGCACACGCAAAACTCTCACTGCTCTTAGTGCAGAAAGGCTGCTGCGGGGCCCTGCTTCCAGCTCAGGAGAACATGGCACAAGGAGACAGGAGAACTGGGTGGGATGCTAGCACCAACAGAGGAGCTGAAACGATGTGCTTGGGGAGCGAAGACAACCCAAGCAGTAAAAGCAATCTCCTGTGCTGTTCACTGGGAGCAGAGCTTTCTCGTGAGGTGGAGCCATCCCAGCTTCTCTGGGTGGAATGCAAACATGGGACTTGGCTGCCACAAGAGGCTACTGCATCCTCAAATTGTCTCAGACTCCCTAATGATCTCTATAAGGTTAATGACCACTACTAATAAGAGACTAATGATTCATTTGGGTCATCAACAAGGCAAGTCAGGAGTTTAGCATTAGAAGATGGTACCAGCCTGTCTGGTGAGGGAGATGGACACTGATTAATTTTCTCCACACCCCTGCTCAACCATGTCTGTGCACAATCCCGCTTGAAGATCTCAAGAAAATTACAATTTTCTAACATCAATATCTTTAAACTTTCAGAAATAGCTGAAATTAATCTCTTGAGTTCACTGTGCTAGAAGGTTAAGGAGATCCTCAATGCACTCCTTAATTGGTAGAAGTCATCACAGCTCCATGGGACTGTACTCAACAAAGCTCTGGCAGGTGCCAGCAGTTCACTGTTTTTCCCTTTGACCCCAAAATCAAAAACCAGGGGAAGACTGAAACACTTGGGAAATTTTCCAGGAAGCGCAAGTGGGTACAGTTTACACAAATTCAGGTTTTCCTTTCCAGTCGATCTCAGGGCATCTGAAAAGCTGGGGGTGCCTGGGAGGTCTTTGCATCAGAGAGCACCCACTCTGCCTATGAAGACTGGGTTTTCTTTTCACTTCAGTTTAAAAACCACGTGTGCTTTCTGCAGGTGGACTTGGTGAGGCTTTATCTCACACCCCTGGAACTCGAGCCATTAACAGAGAGGCTTGCTTACCATTCCTGCCTATTGCAAGATGCTGTATTACAGCTTGTCACACAAAAGCCTTTTCTGCCTAGAATCCACTAGAATTTCTTGCTCATTGAAGAGTGTACTCAAAACACCTCTTCTCATTCAGCACCCAATCTCTCTGGACACACGGTCACTAAGGAACTGCTTATACTAACCACAGCCACTGGGAATGATGCTTCCTTCCGCTGCCTGGGACTGGTACAAGTCAAGCATCCTACAGGTGGACTTAGAGGACCAGGAATGAGATCTGGAGCTTCACAGCACCTCCCTCCCTGCTTCTGGGCCAGGAAAGCACAGCCAAGCTGGGCTCATTCTCCCGCTCTGGGACGGATGTGCTCCAGTCAACACGGCCTCTCCCTGCTAATCACACAGCACAGATCCCTGGCAGAGTCGGCTCACATTTTAGTGTGGAACTTGTGGTGGCAGGCAACAGGGAAAGTTTGAGTCATTTGAGTCATTATCAGTAACAAAACATCATTAACATATTGCACAACAAAGTCAGGAAAACAAGTGCTATCATTGTGAGTTCTTACAAAAATTCAGTCCTACATTTTTAACTGCAGGTACAAGGGGTCTCAGGGTAGTGCAAAGAAGATGTGATCATACCTGGCTATAATCAGAACAAAGCTCAAATTCTCTTCTGTAACAGAGATCACGGACAATCAAGCAAGTTTTTTGTTCTATACATCAATAAAACCTGGGCTACCACACTGACCTGCCCCCAGTGGGTCTAGGACATGAAAGCAAACCCTCCATGGGGAGTTCTCAGATTTAAACAACGTTCACTGCTTATCATCAGTTCAACTCATTGCCCTGTTAATTGTTGAAAAGAGTTTGGAAAGAAGAGATGGGTGTAGAAGAAGGGTGTTGTGTGGGGCTGTCGTACTCCAAAACACAAAGAGAGAGAACTATTCCTGACACAGCGCATGTCTCTGCTTTTTCAGCATTTGTGTAATTATAGCCGAGTCTTTTGAACATTCAATGCATCTCACAGAAAATGAGACATCCACATATTGTGGCTTAATGAAAAGAACTGAAGGAAATGTACCAAATTATTGGTTAACAGGCAGCTGCTTTATAAATGCTTTCTCCCATCTGTTTTTTCCTTCTCCTTCTATCAGCTCATTCAGCCTAATCCCTACAAAACGCTGAGCCCAATGTTTCAGGGCTGCTCTAAACCTCTCCTGTCGGTGTTCACGGGCAGCTTCAGCAACCGGGCCCTGGATTTAGCAGCTCCCACGGCTGCCCGTGCCCCGAGCATGGCCAGGAAATGTGTGCTCTTATGCAAACACACCCCATCGTGCAGGGGTGTGCTGAGAGCAGGGACAGCTAATGCTGCAGCCAATACAGAGTCACAGAATCTTCACAGTTGGAAGGGACCTTTGAAATCATCCAGTCCAACTGTAACAAAGAAAACCCACAGACAAACAAACCCACCCAACACACCACCACCACACATTGACACCACCAAACCC